>VMBQ01003891.1:66114-82669 GCA_007657795.1 Dreissena rostriformis
TTTTTTCCACGTAGCTGACCTTTACATAACGCCAGCAGACCTGAATGAATGCACTCAATTCATTTCGATAGTATAGGATGTAACACTAATCAGTTACAATAACACATTAGATACCGGTAAATTCCATTTCCAAGACTTTCAGGGTCAGTGCTGGGTCAGTTAATCGTCAGGGGAAGAAGGAATTACTATCAATAAACGCCTTATGTTGATAACAGTATTGCTTTCAAGATATCAAATTACACGAATTTTAGGGAAAGAAATAAATGAAAATTGTAAATGCCATTTGTCTTGCATTATGAGACAAATCTACCGAAATAGTATAGTGTCCATGATAGAAGGGAAATCATTTAATTATCTAACCACACATGTGTGACGTACGCAGTCAGTCTGTCTGAAAATCTTTCCTGCAAGCCAGAATAGGCTACCGACATTTGCCAGTTTGCTATAAATAACGCAGTGCGACTTTAATTTTCTATCGGAAAGTATTGAGGTTTGATGTTCCATTTTCACAAGGCAACAAGATTTGTAAAGACCCGCGTCATGCAAAATATGGGACTTACGCAATATGTTGCCAACGTAGCTACAGTCCAGCCTGCGTGTCCACACAGTCTGGTTAGGAAATGCATACTGAGGAAGATACTCAGGAGATGCCATGAAACCTTGCGTGCTTTTTTATAGCGGAAAGCATAGCCCCTGACCAGACTGCGCATCCTGGCCTTGAGTTACACTGGCCGCATATGCCATAAGACCAATTTTCGCATGACGCAGATGTAACATGGTTATTTGAATGTGTGGAAAGAAAACTGTGTCTCAAACAATTATCAAATGGCGATATTTTCAAATGCTCTCTATCAGGTCCGCGCGGCATAGCAACTTAATTTTACGCTACGTTCGGTTTATAGAAACGCCCTTACGCACTAAGAAAAACGTACGTAACTTTATACGTACGTAAATTTTCGTCCGTAAAGTTACGCATTGTACCAGAAACGGCCCCCAGGTGTTCGGATAAATAAAAATATGTAAACAAGTGATACCACTTCTTGACGGCTATGCAGAGTGTGTATTTGACCTATGTGTGTGAGGTAAACATGATTTCTTATCAAGTCATGGGCGTAGGTATAACGAATCCCCTCACATCCCCATCCCTTCAACGACGCGGTTATAAATAGCATTTTATAGAAGTGGTATACATTTTTACCAGTAATTTAAAGAACATTGCACTTGCAGGATAAGGCACACGTATTCCATGTGTACAATTTCGTGGGAAAAATGGAAAATGGCATGCAATTGTGAATGTTGTAAAGTGTAGGAGAAGTTTGATAAAACGTGTTAAACCCGACATATGTCCATAGCATTTTCCAGCATACAGCAGGGGCGGATCGGGGTAGGCGGGGGCATATGATTACCCAGGTTTGAGTTTTCCGGGAAATATTAATCCAAGAACTCATGATTATATAAACAGCAAACAAACTCGAATATGTACTATGAGTACATTCTTTTACGTATTAGTGAATATATGATTATGTCCGTCCGATACAAACGTCATTTTTCGATATTGCAGGTTGTGACAGTGGATTCGGCAACAGTCTAGCTCGGCGGCTGTACGACAGGGGTTTCCTCGTGTTCGCCGGATGTCTCTCGCCGGACAGCACAGGCGCACTTGCGCTCAAGTCAGAGTGCCCGGATCGACTGCACGTGGTACAGATTGATGTCACAGACGAATGGCAGGTGCGCGGAGCAGTGAAATTTGTTAAAGAGAAGATAGGAGACAACAGTATGTACCGGTTGTAATTTTAATTAGTTTCCTTCTATACAGAAAAGCCCTCCCGAATAAGTGTTAGTAATCAAAAGTTTATTTCCTTTCATTCACCATCCTACACGCATGGCAAGCGTAACCACGTGATGAGCGCGTTGCAAAAGAGGCTTAACTTGAAACACGTGATACCGGTGTATGTGAAAGCTTTACGGATTAGATAAAATAATAGATTATATAAAAATTGAGCCTTGCTCTGTGAAAAGGATGTTTAATGCATGTGCGTAAAGTATCGTCCCAGATAAGCCTGTGCAGTCCGCTAATCAGGGACGACACTTTCCGCCTAAACTGGATTTTTTTCAAGATGAGTCTTCCTTTAAACGAAAAAATACAATAACAGTGGAAAGTACCTGATAAGCCTGTGCGGACTGGACTGCTAAGGCTAATTTCAGTAATTTGGGATGAAACTTTACGCACATGCATTAAACACCCTTTTCTCAGAGCGCGTCTTATAGGAATCGCATTTGTAAACACCTCTGTAGTATTCATTAATCAAAAATTGCAAACCGTTTGAACCAGCATGACGTGATTGTTCTTTAACTTACGTACACCTAAAATGCAAGTTTTATACATGTATGCAATCGAAAGGTATATTCCGTCATAACAAAGTGACATTTGTCTGCTCCAGGTCTCTGGGCGCTTGTGAACAATGCTGGTATCGCGATATTCACCGAGATCGAGTGGTGTTCCGTGAGTCAGTTTCAGCGCGTGCTCGACGTCAACGTCATGGGCGTGGTCAGGGTGACCAAGGTGTTCCTGCCGTTGCTAAGGAGCGCAAAGGGACGCGTGGTGAACGTCGCAAGTCTTGCAGGCGAGTCGTATTTACAGCGAAGAATCCGGTTTAGGGGTTGTTTCTAACGGTGTCATATTTGACCTCTTGAGTATGGGCTTATTTGCAAAGAACATCGGATATGTCATTTGGGCTTTCAACTGACGATTTGATGGGCATTTGCACCGAATTGCAATAATCATCTAGAAATAGAAACTTAATCCGTTTTTGCAAAACCCTTCTATATCGAATGAATGTGTGTAAATGATATGTAATGTATAATAACATAGTAGGTATATAATGAGTCAAATTTTGTATAGTTTGGAATCCAATCTAAGACCCTGTTTGTTGGCATAAATAAGACGTACAAAATGTTAAAGAGCAAAAATGACGGGAAATATACCGAACTCAAAATATACGTATTTTAGTACACATTCTATTTTATAAATACAGGTCGTTACACGTTCCCGGCGTTCGCGGCCTACTCCATGTCAAAGAGGGCTTGCATCGCTTTCTCAGACGCCTTGAGGATCGAGATGAAAAAGTTCGGTCTCAAAGTGATCACGATCGAACCGGCGCTGTACAAGTAAGTTCACTAAGACCAATGCAGGGTATCACACTGTACAAAACCTTATTATACTCCCGGAACGAAGTAGTGGAGGGTATACTGGAATCATCATGGACGTCTGTCCTCCTATCTGTCTGTCTGTCTGTCTGACCGTAGACCCATATTTGTTCGCAGATTTTTTTCCAACACATTTCAACTTACATGTACAACATTTTAAATTGCAAGCTTTTTTCCCTTAGGATATAAAGTTGAGCATGTGTGATTTATATTATCCTGTGTTAAAATACAAAAGTTATGTCCCTTTTAACTATAAAATACATATTTATTTAATAGCAAAATAATTTCATACTAAAGCAACAAGGTCCAGACATGTTATACATGTATTTGGTATCTCACAAAGTGAAGGTGTCCTCTACTACTTTTCATTACATTATGACCATGGGGTCAAAACTGGCCCGACTAATGTAATTTTGCATAAAAAGCTATGTAGATAAGTTAAAATTGTTCAAATTAACATGGAACATATTTTCATCAAACTTTATATGTAGGTACTGTGTATCAAGACCCGTCAACCCTCGGCAGTTGCTATGGGACTGGTTGGGTCAATGTCAAGGTCACTGTTACAAAACATTGCCAAATAGATTCCGCAAAATTCCTCGAGAACAAATCGAGTTCTTGTAAGGAATCTTAAAAAATAAATACCTTAAATCCAGACATACCTTTGGATTGCATTTGGGATGGTTAGGGTCAAGGTCATGATATATTTAATAAATATATAAAATTGTTTCAGCTTATTGAAAGCTTGTTTGTATAGGCACCTGTGTAGCTTAAACGATGGTTATAACCATTTTTCGGCTACATTTGACATTGTTTATTAAAAATTTGAATAATATTGTTCCATTGAGAATACGCATTTTACCCCTGTATTTATTTCACATTCAAGGACACCGATAGCAGAATCGAATCTGCTCGAGCAGCAAAACCGGAAGTCGTGGAGCGAGACGCCGCCGGAGGTAAAGGAAGCCTATGGCGACGAGTACTTCGACGCATTTTTGAAAAACATCAACGTTCAGATGAAGCGGGCAATACCGGATACCACACACGTCATTGACCTCATGGAAGAAGCCATCATAGACGTCGATCCGAGGATACGTTACGTCGCCACGACGCGGTTGGGTGAGATACGCGCCGCAATACTACTGTTGTTGCCGACGGTGGTGACCGACAAGCTTTTCGAGAAAACGACGCCGAAATGTCTACCGCGGCAAAGCACTGGTAGCAGCGTTAGTAGTGCCGCATCAGACAATGACGTCACGTCGCAGTAGATCATTCATTGACGTCTTATATTGGAGTATGGCGTCTATTTTTAAGAAAAGTTTTTTGTCCCGATATTCGTCATCGCCGAAACGGTATATTTTTTATTGTCACTACATTATATGCCATTGGAGGACAGTCTGACAAACGTGGTTTTTGTGAATATTGATGAGCCAACTAACGACCAATCTTTTTTTTTTATTAAATACTCGCCGCATGAAGCGTGGGCAGCAACGATTGTTTGATTGGATAATGGTAAATATGAAAAAGGCGCAAGTAAATATGACAATGCTGACAATGCGCACACCGACTGCATGTAAATTGTTTAATTATGTATCGTTTCCTATGTTGAATTTTCGCCCAGAATCGGACACTTAACACAATCCTAAGTCTCGTCAATTATTCACGAGCACGACATTTTGCAAGCCTTATGCATCCCCCACACCTCGGTCGATCAAGAAGCACAGCGTACTTAAGCTCAAGTGGGTTCCGAAGATAAGAAATACTTGGTCCTACGTAGCTTTATGTTTGCGCCTTATACTTTTAACTTATGAAGTCAAAAACATTAATTACTCGTCACTTATAAAAAGTAACATTAATGTCACGACTTAAAAGTTTTCTTTTTTGACATCTTGTGAACCCGCGTTCTAATGCGTTCTTTCACCAACAAGTAAATGCTGCATTGCAAAGACAACAATTAAACCGTTTCATACACATTATTCATTAACGAAAAGACATCAACCTTCGCCGATATTTTGTTGTATATTATGTAAATTTAAATAATTAATCACTTTTAACTTGTTGCTTCAACTAGATGTTCGTGTATACCATTTTATCATTTTCTTTGTTACATGTATAATGTATTTACAATAAACAAAT
Organism: Dreissena rostriformis; assembly: GCA_007657795.1. NCBI lineage: Eukaryota > Metazoa > Mollusca > Bivalvia > Myida > Dreissenidae > Dreissena > Dreissena rostriformis. The sequence goes on from VMBQ01003891.1 coordinate 71,458, forward strand.
TATATTTAATATGACGTTGTTTAAGCACAATATTATATATGATAAACGAAAATGTTATGTTAATGTAAGCGGAAATCGAAAAAAAATGTATCAATGCACCTTATTCACCAAACCATTTTTAAACTTAAGATATTCGAAACATAACAATAAATAATAAACTGCTTTTAAGATGCGGAATCTGCATATTTTCAGAAATGTGTTGATATCTCTCGTTTCAAATAATAATGTTGACACTGCTTCACATTCAACAAAGAATGACAAAAATCCCTACAGGTAATATGGACAAGTTAAAAAAATAATATAAAAATCGTTGAAGAAAAAAGCTGATGTTACTGTTGACCGACGCGCAGGCTACGAAGTCTCCGGCATTCATCGACAGCTATAGAATAAATTACAAAATTATAAACAAACAGACGTTTCGATGAGCCAGATTTAATAGGAAATAAAACACTTTTTTAAGTTTTAAGATGACTTCAAAAGTTTTATTAAAAGTCATTTTGAATATATATCTATCAAAGTATGCGTTTATTTGCATATCAATGTTATCATTTTACAGATGAATCATCCAAGCTAAATGAAGCTTTCGCATACGTATCGTGTTAAAAGAAGTGATGTAATTCGTGAAGGAAATTGCATCTTTATCACTCAATATCAATGCACTTTATAATATAACACAATTCACGATTTTTGTATTCTGGAGACTAAGAATAAATTGCTTAATACGGGATCACGAGTTTTTAGTTCAAGACGCTCTCTAGGTTGCCGCAATAAGAACCGGTAAATGGCATTTTACAATTCTTACCATGTTTCATAAAGATTAAGTCATAAAAAAAGGTTTCTACATAGGTAATATGAGTTTTCTAAGATTTGTTCTGGTGACCAAACATTTGGACTCGCGTGACCCAGATTGAAAATTGGCCAATATGTTGTTATAATAGTTGAACTGGTGACCTTGCTTATGGACACACATGATCCCGATTCGAATTCGGCCTATATATTATCAAGGTTAACATTCTGACAAATTTTCACCAAGATTGAGTCATAAAAGAGGCCTCTATAGTGGTTAAAATGTTCTTTCTTAGAGTTTACCTTGTGACCTAGTTATTGGACGCACGTGACCCAGAGTTGAACTCGGACTACACATTTAAAAATAAACATTATGTACACGTATCATTGAGATCGGCTCATAAATATGGCCTCTAAAGTGGTTACAATGTTTCAAAAAGATTTGACTTGGTGACCTACTTTTTAAAGGAACATGACCCAGATTTTAATCTGGTTTACATATTGTCAAGATAACTATTCTGACCAAGTTTCATTAAGATTGCGGCATTAGCGTGGCATCTTGAGTGATAACAAGGCTTTTGTGAGCTTTGACATGGTGACCTAGTTTTTGGTCGAACGTGACCCAGATTCAATCTCCTATATATTGTCAAGATAACTGTTCCGACCAAGTTTCATTAAGATTCGATACAAGATGTGGCCTCTTACACGATAACGAGCTAATAGTTGACTACGCTCGACAAGCGAATCCGGGCGTAGACTGACCGCAATAGCACACCACGAAAACTTAAACACATATTTCACTGTCTGAACAAAATGCTCGACATTTTTAATTCTTCAAACTATTATGTTCTAACGTAAATTCTAACGAATTACCGAAACATTTTCTTATACCTTTGGAATATGATAATGATTTTGCATAAATGTGAAAGATAAATGTGAAACTAGTTCGATATGTCTGATGAGTACAGTCTATATGACCATATAGTTATGACCATATATGAGTCAGTATATAAAACAGTTGGATAAGTTGCAAAGGAAAACTATAGTTCGTCCGAATATAATGTTTCCTTTTTGAACACAATGAATATTTATACTTTTTTTCAAGCATGTCACAAGAATGATGTTTTCTTTGGATTTGCACAGTTGAGACGTCATGGCCATCATGGCTCTATTGTTTAATATTTGAGGCGCACTCTGTGAAAATGGGGTTTAATGCATGTGCGTAAAGTTTCGTCCCAAATAAGCCTGTACGGACTGAACAGGTTGATTCGAGACGACACTTTACGAACATTCATTAAACCCCTTTTTCACAGAGCGAGGCGCATTTATATTGAACATCGAATACTCATAAGCCAGGCAGCTTTTTTAATGTCGACAAAAGTATCTGGTCTTTTATAAAAAGTAGATACGCGCATTATCAAACATATTCAAACACATATAAGGATTCAGTAGCTTATCTTAAATGTACATTCAGCCAGGCGTCCATACGAGTAGTTATCGAAACATCGAGAGAACATGTGAGCCGCGCTGTCTGAAAAGGGCGTTTAATGCATGTGCGTAAATTTTCGTACCAGATTAGCCTTGGAGTTTTCCATGATCTTTTTTTTTTTTTAAATGGCTACGCATTAGTATTGTTTTGATGATGCGATTCTAATGAGCACCAACGACATAGGATTTTATGAAGAGCAAAGGTGTATTTGCGTCTTAAACTCCTCTTCACTACCTAGAGCCCTTCTATAAGTAAAATTAAACACGATTTTGTTGATCCACATGATCCGTTGTATTTTCATCAAGTTCATTATGAAGACAATTTTTCCGGTCGTCACTTGAATTATATTTATTCAGAAATAAGCATTTAAATCTTATTTGAAAATTGCAATTATGATATTAATAGTATAAATTAATTGTAATGTGATTTGTGAAAACGAACAACGCCATTGGTTATATTTCACACGTGTTTGTAATTTAGTTGCATAAATTACCAGTGTGTCGCGCTTGAATATGCAAATTGATTCGTACTTCAAAATATTTGTTAAGAATAGCCATAACATACATAAATGCATTTCAGGTAAAGGATACAACTCGGGTATCAGAGTGCCCAACTTGTTGAAAGTCTCCGTTATCCGAAGTGTCCTTTATCGGGTATCAAAGTGTCTGCAACTTCATGTATATACATACCATCTATTAAAACATGCTCTATCTTCGTTTATATTTCATTGAATACTATCAAAATTTCAGTATTGAAGCACAGTGATTACTGTACATGCTTGAATAGCAAACAATTTCATGCAATATTTCAAAGTAATTTTATTTTGTTGAAATGTTTACTGTTCATCTAGTTCATGCTGTTTTCCGACCGAACTGTCTATTTTGGGGGCAAAAATCTACAATTCTTCCGTGATTTTGTCTTCTCAAAACAAAAGGATACACCATTTTATAAACTCGACCATGTGCCTTGTCTAAAAAACTAATCTTTATGATATAACTTTCCAAAAAACTGAGGAACTTACCTCTCACGCGTGGCTATCGTTGTTCTCTGTTATCGAAGTGCCATCCGTTAGCAAAGTATCCGCATGTCCGGCTTGTAATTATTACGTTCGTAGTTGAATGAAAAAAGGAACGCTAGTAGTATTTTTTAGTAAAGAAACAAAATAGGAAATAATGTACTGTATACGATAACCCATGGCAGGGGTAGCTCTGTCGTATGCTATTGTCTAAGTAAAAGTTTGATGTTGAAGTATTTTGGTAACTAAACAACCAAGAATTATGCCATACTTGGTCACAACAATTTGGAATAGGTTATTTATTGGCATCTGAATGTATAAATATAGATAAAAGTAGATGATTTATTGAATATGGTTAGTTTATAACTTTTATTTAATTCGTTTTTCCGTTAAGTGTCAATAAAATGACATCGAACCTTATTCGATTTTCCAAATTCATAGCAATGTAGACAATTCAAACTTTAGTAAACATGCAAATAAGCTCCCAGTTGCTTCCCTTTTAATGCGGAGCATTACTTTGTAAATTGATAGCCATTAACCTTTTTCACGTGATTTTGGTGAATACTATCTTTGAAGATTTAAATTAAGTGTGCATAAAACTCTTGGTCTGGCTTTGTCTCCACAAAGGGCCAAAATTTATCAATCTACATGTTTTTATAGGTCCCTGCACAGGGGGCAATAACTGGAGTTTTCTGTTTAAAGTAGCATTAATAGTACTCAATTGTTAATGATCGTATTATTAATAAATAACACTTCTACAATAGTATCGAAGGATGTCATTTATGAAATATAAAAAAAAATGTTTTCACACGTATCTGAGACGAAAACGAAATTATAACTGGAATTTTGGTGAATTAAAGACGCTTTCCGCCTTCGAGCTGATACCGAAATCCCTCATGTTATTACATAATAATGCAGGTTATATGAATAATATTTTACATATTTAATAGGGCATTCGTACACCATTATGATTAAACGTGCAACAAAACACACAGTTGGTAATTTTATGAAATGATTAAATTAGCGTTCTATAACGGGGATTTCGGTAATACATAAACATGTATTACATTGACGCTGCCAATAGCAGACTATCGCGCGGGAACCGAGATCTCCCACGTTACTACGTATAATGTTGGAATAAGTAATAGTTAACACTTCTATGGGGACATTTATTAATGTATCATATTGAAATATTAACAAATCATCGTTATCACTTGTTTCTGACACAAACTTATCATTTATAACTGGGACTTTGGTAACTTACGCAGAGCGGGTACCGAAATCTTCCATGTTTTTACCTATGAACGTGATATAATTCATATTTAACATTGCGTATATGACATTTATCAATCTTTATAATGGGAAGCACTACAACCACACACACACAATTTAGATCATTTTCTGAAATATATTAATTTCTATTACTCGGATTTCGGTAATTCTACACGACGAAGCTTACACTCGCACTTGTAAAGATCACGTTTCGTCTTGGGAGATGGTATAAATTCAACGCCTACAACTAATCATTCTGGATACGGACTTCTGAGTTACACAAATCCAATTTACACCGTTAAACCATTTTATTTACGTTTTTTCGACGAAAATAAACGAAACTCGTTAAAAAGTAATGTGAACCTCGACATTCAGCTTGGCGGGGAAGTTGGCGGACAAACCGATAACAACGGGCTCCAATAGTTGTCGCTTACTAATTGGTCGATCGTTATTCAGATAAGACTTTGATTGACAGGTAGCGAGATGTTAAATAATCTTCGACCTTATTGTGAAACACCACAGTCCGTTACGAGATGAAATGGCGGAACTATCAAGTGTCTGTTGAGTGTTCAGAACGGCGAAAAGAAGATCTGGTCGACTTTTGGATTCATATTGTTTTGAGTTCCATTTTTAATGTTTTTTTGAATATGTGTGTTTGTATTTCGAAGTTTAAGATGCCCTTCCCCGCCCCGCTGTAAGTTGTTACATGAATACCAGGACTTTGTCCCAGCTCTCCTACCCAATGAACTTGAAGGATATTGCATTTTGGTTTTGTCTTGCGCTGTAGGAGGAAAGCAGAGAACTTCGAGGAACCCAAACTGTCCTGTTATCACCACCAACCAAACACACATGCGCCAGCAATTGAACCAAGGTCGTCGAGGTGAGAACCGAGTGTACCAAATACTACGCTTACCAGTCAGCCATTGTATTAGTGAATTAGCACATTACATAAAGTAAAACTATGTATATGAGTAAATAACAATTGAATACCACTTGATATGGATTGTTGTTCCAATAAAATATTGTAACACATCAAACTAACACTTTACATTTAAACCAAGTTAAAATATTTTATTTATAAAGGGGGCATAACTTCTGTAATTTCTAATGCAATACAATACAACTCGCACATGCACAACTTCATATCACAAGGAACAATACAAGCTAGCTTTAATGTTATACAGTAAAGGAGACTGTCTTCCAAGATATTGGTGTCAACGGGTGGTTATGCAAGTGATGGAATACCTGTACATGTAGTGATATGTCAATACCCTGTCAGAAAAAAATATGTATGCATGATGATGTACACTGTGGCAAATATATTCATAGTTTTTAATACAAAATACACGAAAATACTCATCAATTAATAACAGAACATCAATTTGATTGTAAATGTAAATATAGAAAGACAAAATAAAGCAAGGTAAGAAAACAGCACAATATGTGACAGTGTTCATAGGTCAAGGATGCTTCCACATACCAATTTTGTCTCACAACTCCACTTATGTCAGAAACATACTGTTTTATGGTGAAGTTTCACTTTTTATCGCTAAGGAAAGCCTTGACCTTTGAGGTAGGGAGACAGGTGTAACATGCAACACGTTACAATGGTTGACATTTGTGCCAAGTATTTTAAAAATCCATTAATAAACAACTGAGTTATGGCTGAGACGTGCGACTTCTTTATTCCTGTCTTCTTTGAAAGGCGAAGTTATGGCTTTGAAAGGCATGTTCGAGCTGTTTTAAAGCAATATTTAACTTTTAACCTCTAAGTGTTACCTTGACTTTTGGAGTAGGGTGACAAGTGTTTCAAGCGACACATCGTCAAGGTGGTAATTTGTGGTAATTTATTTCAAAATCAATTATTATTTAGCAAACTGAGACAGGAATGTTCAAGCTATTTATGGCAATATTTGACCTTTGACCTTTAAGTGTGACCTTGACCTTTCAACAAGGGAGAGGAGTGTTTAATGAAACATGTCATCTTGTGAAGGTGGTGATTTTCGATAAGTAATTTCAAAATCTATCAATATAGCGGTAGGGAGACGGCTGTTACATGTGACACGTTCTCTTTTGGTGTTGGACATTTGAGCCAAGTTATTTCAAAGTCCTTCCATATACGTAAAATATGGGCGGATACAGGAAGCTTCTCCCAGATAAATGGACTGACAGTTCGACTGCTACATGCCACCTTCTTCGAAGGGGGGCATCAAAACATTATCACAGTTAGTTTTCATAAAATATTATGTAATGATGTAAATTAACAAACATTTCATATAAAAATATGTGTATGTATATTAAGAAGAATTCAGATTTAACAATCTCCTGACAATATCTTGTACCGTAGCCGCAGTGTCAAAGTTTGTGCTCGTCCATTGCCAACAAGCTCAAGTCTGTCCTCGTACATGTAAAACGTACCAAAGTCAGACTCAATCTTGTTTTCAACAACGCCAGGAAAAGTCATGTGCAAGATTCCATGATCGTCATATGCCATGCCGCCGTGATGATCATGACCTGCTAGGTATGCCACCATGCAACTACTGTGGGAATGCAGCACTTGCAGCACCTCTGGCGCATTCCAACAAAGGCAAGAGCTGTCTATGGATCCAGGAAACACGCCACAATGACCTGGGTGTGGTAAGAAATGTTCAAGAAGATGCAAGAATATGAAAAATTCTAGACATGGGATTTGCAAAAATGTGTTTTATCACAATGAAAAACTAGAAATGTGTCTGTAGTTATGTCGAAAACATCTGACCCAAAATAACATAGTGCGAAACTCTACATGATAGTTAATATGTTTTACAGTTTAAGCCCTGTAGAAGCAATAAGTTAATATGTTTTACAGTTTAAGCCCTCTAGAAGCAATACATTTTGATTTTCACATGACAGAAGTAAAAAAAATATCTTTTTGGTGGATTAAAAATGGGCCATTACTCTGATTTTCTCGAAAACATCCAAACAAAAATATGGAGTTACCCAAGTTCACATGGTGGTAAACATGTTTGTAAAGTTAAGTTTCCACAGCAATATTTTTTAAGTCATGCATGACACAAGTTAAAAAAGTTTTCTTCACTCTAGTTATGTTTAAAAAGGACAAACTTGAAGCGCAAATTCAGATGCTGGCTAATTTGTTTTGTAATGTTTCTGCTCTCTAGCAGCAATAATTTCTTAGTTTTTGTATGTTTCCAAATTTGACATTTGATATGGAATAGTGACCTTGACCCTTTAGATTGGGAGACAGGTTAACATGCAACACAAAGTCTTATGATCGTTTGCATTTGTGCTAAGTTATTTTAAAATCCATCAATCTAGGCAAAGTTATGGCTTAAAAAGTGATTTTCAAGCTGATTTCTGGCCAAATTTGACTTTTGACCTGTAAGTGTGACCATGACCTTTAAAGGTAAGAAGAAGGGTGTTACACATGTCAAATCTTATGGTAGTTTACATTTGTGCCAAGTTATTTTTAAATGCATCAACAAGGCAAAGTTATGGCTGAGACAGTTATTATCAGACAGACATCCGGAAAGTCGTACAGACAGACAGTGCAACTGCCATTTGCCGCCTTCTTCAAAAAAATGCATTGCTTATAATTATAACCAAAGCTGCATAAACAGATAAAGATCAGGTTAAAACAACTCCAATATCTACCTATAACAATCACATTCTGCTTCATCCGTTCAGCTTCTGTCAGGTTCTCGTCAATCCAATCTATCTGCTCAGTACTAAGTGCTCCATTGTACTGAACAAACCTTTGATTTGTGCCAACCAGTCCCAGACAACTGTTGATATCATCATTACAATTGATTTTCAAGTATTGGCTAGCCAATTTAAAATCTTCGGAATCTTTCAGACATGCCAGATGACTTATTTCGTAACAGTCCAAAGCAAGTATTCGAAGCTGCGGATGAGGGACACACATGTAGTAGGCCTTATTTTTCACTGGAACAGCATTTTTTTCAAGACCAGAATATATCAGAGAATCAAGAAGCACCTTTCTGGAAAAATTGTAATAATCATGATTCCCCCATATATGATACACTGGTCCATCAAATTGAACAAATTCTTCAAGAACAGAATTTAAAGCTTTTTCAGATGTAGGCTTGTTTTTGCCATCAATAACATCACCCAGTTGTAGGACAAAGCTTGGTTTTCTTTTATTGTCGTTATTCCAAGAGGAGATTGCTTTCCGTAGCATCTCCAGCGCAGTTCTGTAGTATCTTTGCTTAGTGCCAGCAAAATTGTATCCATCCTCAATATCTGCGTACTGTATGTCAGCGATGGCTCCAAAGGACAGTATTAGTTTTGATTCCATGCCTGTTGAAAAAAAAAGAAAGACACAGGAGCTTAAAGGGCTGTTTGTAAAAAAGATTTTACCCTCTTAAGGTTGAAAAACGTTTTGCAATAAAATATCAATATTTGTGAAGATATTAAGACGGTGATATTGTCTATTAAAAATAAACATTCCGACCAAGTTTCACCAAGAGTCGTTATTGTGTGCTCTAGAGAGGTAAAAAAATATAAAAACCTAGAAAATCTGACATTTGCCAAAATTGACCTAGGATGCCATTATTTCTTCGACACCTACAATTGAATGGGTACCCCAATTGGGTGATGAATGTTTTCATAAAAAGATTTAATCTTTTCAATCTGATGAAACTACATGAAAACAAATAGGCCGTGTTCTAAGGACCTCTCTATGGCTCTTGTCTGACCAAAAATGTAAATATTTGTTACGAAAATTATTTTCATCTTTTCTTGTCTGTTTGGAATTTCGTCAACACAAAAAATCAAAATTTAAATAGCTGTTTTTTTTTCAAGACAAACAAACACAATTATACATTCACTTAAATGAAAATTATGAATACCTTGGCAAGTAGATTGTCCGCGTGCTGAATCCGAATGCTCCGAATGTATCCGAAAATGTTTCTAAATGTATGTTTTGAATGCTAACTAGTATAACACAATAAAACCATGCATTTTAACTGAAAAATATTGAAATGGCAATTATTTAAAAACGATAGGACATGCGTCAATGTTTGCGTATTAGTAAATGACATATCACAAATGATATCATTGACGAAAATAGATTTCTCTTCCGCCGAACGTTGTTGTTGTTGTAATTGCTAATATTATGACAAATAAATGTTGCGTGTAACCGTTAGTGACATAAAAAAATGTTTATTATGATCTAATTTTATTCAAACTGATTGTGTGCTGCTCGAACATGCATTCAAAAAGTGTTCCTATTTAAAAATTGCGTAAGTCTTACACTCAGAAGAACTCAATGTACGTTGTCAGAAATAAATAGCTATCAATAAAAATAATTTTACTGTCAAACAATATTGAGGTTATTTTTGCTTTTTGTAGGGATAACCAACAGCGTTTATGGAAAGGATTTTATTGCACATATTCATTTGAACAAATAACACCCTCATTAACAAAGTTAATATAAATACTTTTTTTTTAATGTATCAAGTAGACAAAATGGTACAGTGAGGTCGTCAGTTCTGAATCACTAACGAAATTATAAATGAATACTTTAAAACAGTGACCGACATTGATTTCGAATTTATGGTATTTGTCAGATAATTTCAACGTCGATCCTGCGCACACTTTGATTTTCTGTTACTTTCTTAATATAAATGTGTGTTTATGCTTTTCCTTGATCGTACAGTTTCTCCATTTCCGGTTAATATTCTCCAATAGCCAAGTACGTGACAGCAGGTGCATTTTCATTACAGGGGTTGTCGCAAAACAAACTCTAACCATCAAAATCGTTAATTTATCATTCTTTAAATAAAAACAACACAACCTGATTGGTATGTACAGTACACTCCACGCGTTTTCCCCAAAAAACGCACTCCCGCCTCGGGTTTTTTTCTGCTAGCGAGTGTTCACACAGCGTTGGAAAGCGAGGTGAATTCGATAAAACACTCGGCGTTACGCCGCGTTCGCTAATTCCCGCGGCGTGTATTACTTTAGCCTAGTCGGTAAATGCAGACGATTTCCGTTCTTATCAGTGACCGCGGCGCAACACCGCGTTAGCAGTGTGCTACCGGGCATACCAAAAAATAAAATAAAAAAATAAAATCCAGTAATTATCCACCAAGACACCGTTATTTAAGATGAATGTGTTTCGAATTTCGTAAACACGTGGACGCCATTATTAGTAACTGTACAAAAAGTTGGGAAATCGGCCTTTGTCGGAAAATCCGAGATAGATTTATTTGTCGTGTCAAAGCTTAGACCCAGTAATTACGGCCATTCAGGACTCAACTTTCGTAAAACACGTGTTCAATTAACTGTTAAACTCCACCCTTTGTTCCCTGTAAAAGATTCGAAAGGCGGAGCTAAGCACGTGCAGTTACATATTTCGACGGTTGCTATTGAGTTATAAACACCCGATTGGTTTAGCGTGTTGATTGCCAAACAAAGGAAGCCAATTTTGTCGGCGAGAACAGTGTGTTTTTCATGCCTTCAGACAGGAAGCGGTTTTTCTTTGATGACGTCAAACTGTCAATTCACACATATTGCGATTTTTTGCGAGACTTTTAATAGGGTCCTCGGTCATTTGTCTACATGTTCAGTATAGAAAAAACACCCGCTTACATGAAAACTTTGGATTAAATTATCAAAATAAAAACAAT
>VMBQ01003892.1:13858-44713 GCA_007657795.1 Dreissena rostriformis
GAGTCCTCATTAATATAAAGACACTGAACAAGTTTGAAAAGAATCGGATGAAAACTGTGGAGTTTATCGCGTAAACAAGAAAAAGTCTAACGCACGGACGGACGCACGCACGGACGGCAGACGGACGGTCTGATGTAACCCATTTTCAATAGGGTTCGAGTCCTCATGAATATCAAGACACTGAACAAGTTTGAAAAGTATCGGATGAAAACTGTGGAGTTTATCGCATAAACAAGAAAAAGTCTAACGCACAGACGGACGCACGCACAGACAGCAGAAGAACGGTCTGATGTAACCCATTTTCAATAGGGTTCGAGTCCACATGAATATAAAGACAGTGAACAAGTTTGAAAAGAATCGGACGAAAACTGTGGAGTTTATTGCGTAAACAAGAAAAAGTCTAACGCACGGACGGATGCACACACGGATGGCAGACGGACGGTCTGATGTAACCCATTTTCAATAGGGTTCGAGTCCTCATGAATATTAAGACACTGAACAAGTTTGAAAAGAATCGGATGAAAACTGTGGAGTTTATCGCGTAAACAAGAAAAAGTCTAACGCACAGACACCACGCCATCCCATAAGCTCTTCTGGCCTTTGGCCAGTAGAGCTAAAAAAATGACCTCGAACAAGATTTCATTAACAATCAGTCACAAAGTAATAAATAAATTGTAAGACAGAAATATGTCTTGTCAAACATTAATGTACTGTCAACAGTGTTTGTCAGACTCTATCCTGGGTTTGGCTATTAATCATCAGATGTATAATGAATGTGTTCTCTTAGTAACTCAGGGTCGCCCCAGGCAGCTGAGTCGGTATAGCAATGAACTGTTGATTTGGGGATTATTGATTAAGATTCCTTGCATGGCCTTTTACATGGATTGGTCAATTAATAATTTCAGGCCATTTTGTGCTCTGACTCAAAAAAAAAGAAGTCATTTTCAGTTAATGACATAACAATGTGCTCTTAGTGCTAACGAAGATATCAGATTGAATCAGTTGGCCCAGGAAAAGTGTGTGTAAAGGTAGTTTAACTGACCGCCGTATTCGACTAAAATAACGCTTAAAACAATTAAAACTCCAACAAAGAACTCACTTAGGCCAGGTGTAGTATCCCCAATGTGTCTTCTCCACCACAACCAGCTGTTCCCATTTCTCAGCTGTATCCGGGAGCTCCCGGACGCTGTACTGGTGCCAGGCATTGTCTGCCCGGAACCCCGGTCGCAGTCCAGGATCTGTGTCCGGGACCAGGGTGGGGCTGTGTTTGGAGGCTTCTCTCACGGGGTCAACTAGCACCTTCTTGTGAGGCCTCTTGTACTGTCTCAGTATTGACATCAGGCTAACTACACTCATCTAGAATAGGGAAACAACATGATTGCGGGACAGAAAGACAGACACACATGATGACAGACAAGCCAAAAACAATATACCCCCTTTAAAAAAAAAAAAAGGGGCATAAAAACTTGTTACTATAATTAATATGCTTCCAATCATGAAATAAATATCATCGGGCAATGGCATATTGCATAACTGGCCAAATCATTGCGTAATAAGATACATTTATAGCGTTAACGCGAACACAGGTTAACTATCAAAAAGACTTATCCAATAAGTCTATTCCGGAATAACAATAACCAGTAAGTCCAGTCTCACCTTACGTCTGTAGAGAGACTCGTGTATACATGACTGGGTCATCAGTTCTACTATACTGGGTGGGGCAGGCACATCGTGTCGCAGCAGTAGGTTGATCAAATCCAGGCCTATATGGCAGAACTTCCAGGTTCTGGATCGAGGAAACTCTTATGTTACAGGTGGTTATGAGCTGCGCATTCGGAAAATGGAGCTAAATGTATGTGCGTAAACTGTCGTCCCAATTTAGCCTGTGAAGTCAGCACAGGTTTATCAGAGACCACACTTTCCCCTTGTATGAAACTTGTTTGTTTAAAAACAGTCTCTTCTAAACGAAAATTCAGTCTCAGCAGAAAGTGTCATTCCTGATTAGCCTCTGCGGACTGTACAGGGTAATCTGGTACGACACTTTACGCACATGCATAAAGCTTTGCTTTCCCAGACTGCAGCTAAAATATTTTAGTGTAACAGACATTTTATATGTATTATATTACATAAAACACAACATGTCAATATTCTAGACTAGCATTTCAAATAATTTCCACTTTAAGCATCACTTAAACAGATGTAAAGGTATAGATCACCATTGCTACAACAATAAATAAGAAATTTGTAACACGTGGGTCATGATGGGTTCCAGTGGTACAACTGTGTCCAAACATTTGCCTCACGATCAAATGTTTACTTAACGTCACCCAGTTTCAAACTTGGCATAGATATGAGCCTCGTTCTGGGAAAACTGAGCTTAACCCTTTGCATGCTGGGAAATTTGTCGTCTGCTAAAATGTTGTCCTGTGGCGTCTCATCTGGATCCAAACTGTTTGCAAAGGCCTTCAAAATCTGGTTTCAGCGCTCAAAGGGTTAATACATGCGCGTAAAGTGTCAACCCAGATTACACTATGCAGTCCGCACAGGCTAATCAGGGACGACAATTTCCCCTTTCATGGCATTTATCGTTTGTAGGAACTCCTTCCAAAAGAAAATCCACTTTAGGCGGAAAGTGTCGTCCCAGATTAGCCTTTTCCGACTGCACAATCTCATCAGGGATGACACTTAACGAACATGCCTTTGGTCCAGTTTTTCCCGAACAAGACTAATATGGTCAAGACAGCATTCAGGCTATGATTTCATTGTAACTAGGTCACTCATGTCACATCTTGTGTTTGTCAGGCTCCACATGGCTACTAGTGTTTGACAACACTTAACTGAAAGTTGAACTTGGCCTAGATATTGTCAATTTACAAATTCTGACCAAATGTGTTGTGTTCTGAGAAAACTGGGCATAATCTGCGTAAAGAATCGTCCCAGATTAGCCTGTACAGTTTGTACAGGCTAATCAAGGACGACACTTTCCGCGTTTATGACATTTTTCGTTTAAATGAAGTCTCTTCTTAGCAAAACTCCAATTTAGGCGGAAAGTGTTGTCCCTGATTAGCCTGTGCGGACTGCACAGGCTAATCTGGGACAACACTTTACGCACATGCATTATGCCCAGTTTTATCAGAACACGACACAAATGTCATCAAGATCAAATCAAATAAGTTGCTTATAGAGTGATAACAAGATTAAAAAAAAAGATTTGACATGATAATCTTGTTTTTGTACCATATGTGACCCAAACTTCGAACTTGATCTGTCAATATAAACATTCTGTCCAAGTTAAATCTAGATCGAGTCATCTATGTGGCTTCTACAGTTGTAATGAAGATTTGAGCCACTGACTATGCTAGTTGACCCAAATTCGACCTTGGCTTATACATTGAAACTATAGGCATTTCAACAATTTTTGTTTCAAGGCATGACTCAAACATAGCAATGGACTCCAGACCTACTCTGACCAAAATAGCTCGACTTAAGAACTTTATGCTCCAGTAAGCTAAACATGTGGCAATAATCTTGTAATAAATGTACTGTTATTGAATATATAACATTGTATAGTATTTGTTTAAATTCCTTTTTTTTTTCAGAAATGTGTATTGTCGTAGATCCTTCAGAAGCAATTGCATACAGATTTTATTCAAAATGTTTTCATGTCATAACAAGTTTAGTGTGTAATGTGTGTTATAGTACTCACAGATTTCCTGCGTTCACGAGGGACACAAGTTGATCTACCAGGCTGTAATACATCCTGTAAGAATAACACAAGAGTCTGTTTACATGTTAATCTCCTCTTGATTCTACATGGCTAATCAGGGCCAACACTTTCCGCCTAAACTGGATTTTCGCTAAGAAGAGATCTACTTTTAACGAAAAATACAATAAAAGCGGAAAGTGTCGACCAAAATTAGCCTGTGCGGACCGCCAGTTTCTGAAATTATACTGGACCTCAGCCATTTTTTATTGGAAATGTACAAGGTCTGACATCTTTCACATGGGTTGGTTTAAACTAATTGCCCCCCAATGTTGACAATGTGCATTCCTGTCACTTCACTTTGGGTACCCGAAATTTCACCATTGGTAAAAGTATATTGAACTCATAGTTTTCACAATAATATATGTAAGCCCTTTGAGTGCTGGAACCGGATTTTGAAGGCCTTTGCAAACAGTTTGGATCCAGATGAGACGCCACAGAACGTGGCGTCTTATCAGGATCCAAACTGTTTGCTACTCTGATAGTATTCTTTGAAAATTTAAAAAAAATATGCTAATTTTAGAAATTTAGCAGACGACATTTTAGCAGACGACAAATTTCCCAGCATGCAAAGGGTTAGGTAAGTCAAAATTTGTTCACCCATAAATTATATCAGCCTCATTCAGGGAAAACGAGGCTTTATGCATGTGCGTAAATACAGAATATTACACTAGTCAATTGTTCCAAGAGTTTGTATCAGGCGAGTGGCTTGTGTGATGACGTATCACACATGAGGCGGAGCCTCGAGTGTGATAAGAAATAGTGCAAGCCACGAGACTGATACAAACACTTGGAACAATTGACTAGCGTAATATTCCTTTTATTATACACAACAACTAACGAAAACAGTAATCAATTGTTTTTTTTTTTGCTTTCACAAAACTGACAAAACAATGACTAAAATATGACGGCATTAAATGTGATGTCATTTAAATGTGACGTCATTAAATGGATCGAAGAAAGTAGTCCAGCTAGTTTGGTAACACGGAATCTGAAAACAGCAAGTAGCATAATAAGGGATTTATTTCAATGATTGATACAACCTGTATTTTGTTAAAAGCATTAAACAGGTATATAATAAAGTGTCATACCAGATTGGCCTGTGCAGTCTGCACAGGCTAATCAGGGACAGCACTTTCCACCTAGACTAGATTTTCGTTAAAAAAGAGACTTCCTTTAAACAAAAATTTCCATTAAAGCAGACTGCACAGGCTAATCTGGGGCACCACTTTAGGCACATGCATTAAGACCAGGTTTCCCAGACTGCAGCTCATATATATAATATTATCAATCGTGACCTACTGTAGAGACTGTGTGTTTCTCTCATATATATAATATTATCAATCGTGACCTACTGTAGAGACTGTGTGTTTCTCTCTATATATAATATTATCAATCGTGACCTACTGTAGAGACTGTGTGTTTCTCTCAGCCTCATACTGTTCAGCTCTCTGTAGCTGCTCTGTTGTACACGGTCCCTCCGTCGGCGTCGGCACTCCAGACATCAACAGCCTGCCAGCAGCCTCCAGGCAGGAAGTGTTCACCTGGAAACAGAACAGGGCATGTAGGAGAAAACAAAAGATGGTTAATGTGGATTGTTTGTGCCACAATCTAAACAATAACATCAACAAAGTTCTGTGTTATTTTTTCAAATTATTTCATTAAATCAAAACAATTTAATTTCTGCAATCTTAAAATAAATAAACTTATATTTAATGTTCATTGCCATTTGAATAGATGAAATGCAGAACAAAATTTGTGAATATGTATTCATTTGTTAAAAGCCTTTTAAATTCCCAATTGAAGAGAAGATTTTCTCTAAAAAAATCTGAAGAATTTCATCAGGGTCTTGAACGGTCTTGAACGCATACCAATAATATGTGTTGTGTTCTGAGAAAACTGGGCATAATGCATGTGTTAAAGTGTTGTCCATGATTAGACTGTGCAGTCCGCACAGGCTAATCAGGGACGACACTTTCCGCTTTTATGGAATTTTTCCTTTAAATGATGTCTCTTCTTAGCGAAAATCCAGTTTTGGCAGAAAGTGTCGTCCCGGATTAGCCTGTGCGGACTGCACAGGCTTATCTGGGATGAAACTTTACTCACATGCATTTTGCTTAGTTTTCTCAGAACACGACACATATAACACAAGGTTAACCATGAGGTATGTCTGTCATACCTGTATTTTGACTCCAGGTAAACACAGTCAGGGCTGCTTTGACTGATTTTATAAATGGGTCATATTCCAAATGTCAATAAGTATCTCTTTTTTTAAATCTTGCTCCAAAAACACCAATTGACAGTTATTACTTTCAGATGGTTAAAATAAGAGGTGTTAGGTGCAAAAATATAAATAAAAGTAGTGACTGATTTGTTAAATTTCAGGATTTTTTAGTTTATATTGTATTTAAATTGTATCAATAATTGTTCAAATACTATTAATCAAACAATTAAAATTGTTCCTTTTACAGGCAAATTGATACTTAAATTCCCACATTAATGAGTTATAGGTCGTATTCTCCAAAAAATGAAAAATAGCAACCTGTGGTAAGACTTGTATACCCTGAATCTAACACCATGATAAACCAGAGGTATGGCTGGCTCACCTGTATTTTGATGGCTGTGGTTTCTGCGTTCTTGACAGCCTTGGTGACAATCTTGTCAATGAGGCCCAGTATGGAGGGTTTCTCCGTGTGCTGGGCCTGCGTGATAGCGGGCCACACCTGGGACATCACCTGCCAGGACCGCTTGGTCAGGATGCAGCTCTTGTTGGTGCCCAGCAGGATGTACAGTACACCCTGGAAGAGAATAGAGGATATCAACAACTGAAGGGCGGGATGTAAACCTTTAAGTATTCATTATATATGAGCTGCTCTCTTGGAAAATGGGGTTCAATCCATGTGCGTAAAGTGTCGTACCAGATTAGCCTGTTCAGTCTGGGTGCAGTCTGGGACAGAAAGGGAGCAACAGTAATCAGAGGAGCAACAGTAATCAAGGGGAGCAACAGTAATCAAGGGGAGTTTTGAACCTAGTTAGCATTATTAGAATTGCTGATGCTTGCTAATTTCACTATTTCATAATGATTTTAAGAAGATAAGAATGGTTCCAAATATTTAAAATAGAATTACAAAATATTGCTGAGAAAGCAAAAATGCAATAGATGTGTGTTTCCAATGTTTAAAAGGAATAGACAAGTTTCAAATAAATGTTAATAACACAAGAAAATGTTTACACAACATTTACATTAAAACAAAAATGTGTTAAACAAATCCCCCGTGTCTGACCTGGAACTGGTGTTCAGGTACGTCCTTGTCAGTGAGTTTGTTCACCATCTGGTCCAGGAGGCACCGGTATGAGTAGGGGTAGTTGTGGAAGAACGCAGACATCACAGACTGGGCTTTCTTACGCACCTGTACAAGAACAGAGGTCACAAAATAAAACCTTGTTCTGGGAAAATTGGACTTAATGCATGTGCATAAATTGTCGTCCCAGATTAGCCTGTGCAATCCACACAAGCTAACTAGGGATGACACTTTCCGCTATTATGATTTTTTTTTTTTATGAAAGTCGATTCCAAAAGAATATCCAGTGTAGGCCAAAAGTGTCATCCATGAGTAGCCTGTGCAGACTGCACAGGCTTATCTTGGACAACACTTTACGCACATGCATAAAGCCCAGTTTTACAAGAACAAAGGTCACAAAATCAACATATGATCAACATTTTTTTTTTTGGGGGGGGGGGGGGGGGTGAANTGGACCTAAACACAAAACTTAACCAAATTTTCAATTTTCTAAGTATAAAAAGGGCACATAATTCTGTCAAAATGCCAGACAGAGTTATCTAACTTTGCCTGACCAGTCCCCTCATGATAGTTAGTAAGTGTACCAAGTTTGAATGCAATAGCTTTGATACTTTATGAGAAAAGTGGACCTAAACACAAAACTTAACCGGATGCCGATGCAGACGCCGAAGCCCAGGTGATAACAATAGCTCATATTAAAAAAAAAAAAAATAGATTAGCTAAAAATGTGACAGTGATCAAGAGAAATTAATGCTTGAATAAACCTAAAATGCTCCCCTAAAAAACTTCAGAGATATACAGTTCATTGACCATGTACAAAGCGCGGATAGACACTTAAACATCATGCAAGACCTGTGCAGCTACAGAAATATAAAATGTCTTTAATTATAGATCCAGCTTAACTCAAAATAACATTATAATGTCACTATGCAATCAATAATAGGCCAATATTTTATATGAGCCTCGCTCTGTGAAAAGGGGGTTTAATTCATGTGTGTAAAGTGTCGTCCCAGATTAGCCTGTGCAGACTGCACAGACTAATCATGGACGACACTTTCCGCCTAAACTAAAGTTTTGCTAAGAAGAGACTTTCTTTAAACAAAAAATATCATAAAAGCATAAAGTGTCATCCATGATTAGCCTGTGTGGACTGCACAGGCTAATCTGGGACAACACTTTACGCACATGCATTAAATCCCCTTTTCACAGAGCGAGGCTCATATATTTTATGAGGACCTCAATTATTAGGACCTCACATATCAGGACCTTACCTCGCTATATCGGCTGATGGAGAGGTTATACAGGTCAGTAAGCAGCTCCTTGTGATGCTGGGTGAATGACCGGTCTGTCTTCTGCAGGCAACGCATCTGTACACACAACAGATAGGTATCAGATAGGAAAGCAGGGCATTTAAATACATACACATATGTTTAAAAAGATGGCAGGCATAACTTCATTGACCTTTGTTTATATATATAAATGGAAAGCCATGATTAAATGCTATAGCAAGGCTATCAAATTAATAATCAAATTAATCATAATATGACCGCTGCAAAACACTGATTTGCTTTTACTTTTTAATGACATTAAGCACAAAAGCCTTTTTCTTTTTATAACCATTCTATATTTCAGTATCCATTTTTCACAGAACAGAAAATTTCCTATACTTTAAAGAAAAAGTACTCACAAGCTATCAACTTTTGCTTTGATAATAACCTAAAGACTTAATTGCTAATAATCAGAACTAAATACTGTTGTTTATTGGCCTATAAACAATGACAAATCAACATTATTCTTAAAGCAACTTGTAAATAGATTGTCACATTTTTTAAAGTGTTTTATTTGGTGCCTTAAATTGACTGATGTAGACATTGCAACAAAAGAGTTCAAGCAAAATAACAAGAAAAGAAAGATGCTGCGTACAATAAACGCTAATGCCCCCGGTGGAAGCCTTGTAAGTATTGATTCATAGGCACATTTCAATAAGTCTTCGTCCAAACTTAGGTCAATGTCAAAATGGGTGTGTTGATAGTGTTCAAAGACATCATCTATGCAAATATCAAAGCTTTGTAGGCAGCATTATTGATGCTAGACGAAACACGTCATTTTAATTAACCCTTTGAGCGCTGGAACCGGATTTTGAAGGCCTTTGCAAACAGTTTGGATCCAGATGAGACGCCACAGAACGTGGCTTCTCATCAGGATCCAAACTGTTTGCTATTCTGATAGTATTCTTTGAAAAAAAATCGAAGAAAATGCTAGTTTTACAAATTCAGCAGACGACATTTTAGCAGACGACATATTTCCCAGCATGCAAAGGGTTAACCATGAATTTGGACCTTCTGAATTAGACCAAAAGTAAAAAATTCTCATTGAAAAAAATCATCAAGTGATAATTGATCTTCAGTACTTAGGTACAATGCTATGGGTCAAAGTAAATCTTAAGTGTTATTATGCTGCCCAGTGTTTTTTTAGCTTTTAAATTTTGAAAGTGCGATTTTGTCAATCTCTTCAAGTAAACAAGCAGATAAGAATTCAGCCTGAATTATGGAAAAAACTAAGCTTAATGCAAGTCAGTAAGGTGTCGTTCCAGATTAGCCTGTGCAGTTTGCACAGGCTTATCTGGGACGAATCTTTCCGCTTTTTTGGAATGTTTCGTTTAAAGGAAGTATTCTCTAAACGAAAATCCCTTTTTGGTGGAAACAGTGGTCCCTGATTAGCCTGTTTGGACTGCACGGCCTAATCTGAGACAACACTTTACGCACAGGCATTAAGCCCATTTTTCCTGGAACAAGGCTCAATTGGTAATGCTCCCACCTGATGCTGCAGGAACACTCTGTCCACTAGCAAGGCTCGGAGATGCTTCTTGCCTCCCCGCATCTGAAATACACACAAACTTCCTTCATAGCGAGTTGATGAACCTGTGCCCTATCTACTTTTCTCATATGTAAGAATCTCTTACCATTTCCCAAAGCAAAATGTAGCTTTTTTTCTAATGACATAATTTCCAAATCTTAATAACAAAAACAAAAAAAACACAAGGATATCAGTAAAACTGATGGATGCTCCCCAATGATGCTTTGTCCATATATGGGTTAATTGTGTGAATTTAAAAAAAAAAAATGTGACCTTGAGAAAATCTATTATTAGCCTCGGTNTGATAAAAAAATCTTAATAAGTTTGTATTTGGTTGCAGAAAAAATATTGATTTATAATAAGTTATTATATATCAATTTTTTCTGCAACCAAATACTAACTGTTTCTGCAATCAAATACAAAAAGCTGAATCCGGTACTATCTTTCTTTTCTCCTGTATCATGCTAGTAGCCTGACTACTTTTAATGTAAATACAAATATTTTGGCAATGATCGTCCCCTCTGAACCACTGCGAGCTGGGCCCCAGTACACACCTTGTCCTCCAGTGCATTCTTGACAGCATGGAAACTCTTCCAGCGGTTCTGGAACTCATTCTCTGACGTGCCATGGAAGAACAGGATTGACTCATATATCTGAAAGAAAGAAACACATGCATGTAGAGCTGAAAGTAGTCTTAAACTTGTCAAATTGAACACTCTCTTCAGTCTCAACTCAGAGATCTAAAATAGAGCCTTGTTCTAGGATAACTGGGATTAATGCATGTGCGTAAAATGTTGTCCCAGATTAGCCTGTTCAGTGCATATGGGCTAATCAGGGACAACACTTTCCGCGTAGACTGGATTTTTGTCCTGAAGAAACTTCCTTTAAACGAAAAATTCCATAAAAGCCGAAAGTGTGGTCCCTGATTAGCAGACTGCAAATGCTCATCTGGGACTCCACTTCACGCATATGCATTAAGCACCGTTTTCTCAACAAGAGGATCTATACATGCCAAATCTTATATTGGTTATCTTTTCAAATTTTGTAAAGGCTATTTGCAATTCATCAAAAATCAAAAATCAAATTCTGCCAATTTTTCACTTGTTTGTTTATGCTCTGGGCTAACACAGACAATTAACTTCACCACCCTGATTGACACCTTCCTTTATTATGATTAGTAGTTTGATTTGACTCGTCTTCAAACACATTTTTGTATTCCAGTTTGCCATAGTCTTTTGGGAAGATAATCTTATAATCATATTATTCTAGAGTTGTCAGAATTCCTGTATTAGTTACATCATTTGTGCAAACATACATTCATACCGCTTAATACCCAATGGAATGCTTTCAATATAATACATGTCAGAACTATGTTCTTATTAATAGGAAATACATATTTTTCTAAAATCACACTAAATTACCTGTAAGACTTTTGTTAAACCCTTGGTGTCGTCTTCACACGACTCCAACATGTAATCTACAAAATGAAAGTTAACTCTTTCAGTGCTGGAACCGAATTTTAAGGCCTTTGCAAACAGTTTGGATCCAGATGAGACGCCACAGAACGTGGCGTCTCATCAGGATCCAAACTGTTTGCTATTCTAATAGTATTCTTTGAAAAAAATCTAAGAACATGATAATTTTAGCAATTCAGCAGACAACATTTTAGCAGACGACAAATTTCCCAGCATGCAACGGGTTCAGGATTCAGGTTTCAATGTCAATTATATGATAGACAACAGCACTTCAAATCTTATCAAAATAGCTTGTTCATTTTTCTTCACATAGGTACACATAAGCAAGCATACATGAATTATATTCAAATACGTAAGTCTTTATAAAAATAAGTTTCAAACATTTGTCTACAATAAAAGCCAGGTTGACTTAGCATTGAATCAGCCTATTTCTTCCCAAATGAAGATTCAAACTCATGATACACAATGGTTTAGCAGTTCTCTGATGCTTTCAAAAGGAAATTTACAGAAAGGTCATGACATTGTATGAATGAATAACTTTTAATATATATTTTTTTAATTTGTGTCAATCAGAAACTCCACAGATATTCCATCAATAATTCCATTGCCCAATATGTGGAGACACTGAGAGCCTTACTAAGCAAGGGTCGGATGGCTGCCATGATGACCACACGGGGGTTGTCTCCTCCACCAAGACTCACATCTGAAATAATGCAGTCATAAATGTGAGCCTCGCTTAGGTAAACAGGCCTTAGTGCATGTGTGTAAGATATCGTCCCACATTAGCCTGTGCAGTCCAAACAGGCTAATCAGGGATGACACTTTCCGCCTAAACTGGATTTTGCTAAGAAGAGACTTCCTTTAAAGAGAAATTACTATAAAAGCAGAAATATTCGTCCCTGATTAGCCCCTGCAGACTGCACAGGCTAATCTGGGATGATACTTTACGCGCATGCATTAACCCTTTGAGTGCTGGAACCGGATTTTGAAGGCCTTTGCAAACAGTTTGGATCCAGATGAGACGCCACAGAACGTGGCGTCTCATCAGGATCCAAACTGTTTGCTATTCTGATAGTATTCTTTGAAAAAAAATCAAAGAAAATGCTAATTTTAGAAATTTAGCAGACAACATTTTAGCAGACGACAAATTTCCCAGCATGCAAAGGGTTAANGAAATATTCGTCCCTGATTAGCCCCTGCAGACTGCACAGGCTAATCTGGGATGATACTTTACGCGCATGCATTAACCCTTTGAGTGCTGGAACCGGATTTTGAAGGCCTTTGCAAACAGTTTGGATCCAGATGAGACGCCACAGAACGTGGCGTCTCATCAGGATCCAAACTGTTTGCTATTCTGATAGTATTCTTTGAAAAAAAATCGAAGAAAATGCTAATTTTAGAAATTCAGCAGACAACATTTTAGCAGACTACAAATATCCCAGCATGCAAAGGGTTAAGCCTGGTTTTCTCATAGCACAGCTCATATATTTACAAATAGCCAAATACAGGCCTTAACAAAAAACTAGGAGAAAACTAGGAGTGCTCTTAACAAAAACCTAGGAGAAAACTAGGACAAAATTAGAAGGGCTTATGAAAAACTAGGAGTAATATCATAACAAATCATACCTTTCTGTAAGTATAACCATTTCATTATACAAACAAATGCAGAAGCGGTTTTGCTGACAACGAAATATGTAGCACTGAACTCACCCCAATTCAAAATGATTCTGTTTGGGTCACATTGCAGTTTACATGCTAGTAACTGAATTACAACATTATTAACATAGTACAGATATAAATAATATAAATCTAATAATATTATATAATATTGAATGATATGATAGTGCATGTCGAGGAGAGTGAAAAATGCCCTTGAAGATGTGATTTGACAGAAGAAAGATTAACAGTGCCTGTTCTCTGCACTCTCTCTCAAGGAATTAGCAGAAACATAATAAACCAAATGCTTTATACATGTACTACCACTTAGAATTTAAATCCATGATAAGTGATATTTTGAACTTTTAAAAGGTACTAGGACGGAGACACCGCACATGTTACCCCAGTCATGAAACCTTATTTGGATGCAGTTTCAAAGCTGGGACCAAAATTTGGTTAAAGGACAAGTGCTCTATTGAGTGAGGTTCACAGGAACTTTGACATGCTAATCACCTTATCCTTATCCTGCTTAAGTGCATTGTCGGATACCCACGACTCATTCATTCTGTTACTATCCAGCATTAGCCGTGGGACAATATAAGCAATACACGCCGTTTTGACCTTAACTGTAACCTTTCAGTAGACCAATGAAATCGCAGTTTACAAAAAGAATACTCTTCGCTTTGGAGGTGTCAATGCTACGCTTGGATATATTTTATCTTTTGATAAATTGATATATTTGATACACCAAGCTTTTCCCTCCACCTGTCCGAGTGCTTAAAAAGACACCGCTCCCATGTAAGAGACTAGAGATACTTTTACTCTGAAAGTCGTTTAAATTCTCATTTTTTAAGTATTCACATGCACAACGAAATTCCATTTCTACGGACGACGCCATTTTGACAACAAACCCGAAGTCTCTATTGTTGTATCATTGGTAAAAAATATCCTCATGAAATGTGAGGGATCCAATGAAATTACTGGATTTTGACACAACCTTAAACGGTGAAAAGAATTTGTAATGTCCCATGGTCGATAAATGGAGAGTAGCGGAATGGGTTGAACGTGGGTATCCGACGATGGCTTAAGTGATGGTACTGTGACATTCGCTTTGCATTCAAGTTGGAACTGGTTCTTGAACATGATTAACAAAGTATGTGTTTGTGAAACACAATGCACAATGTCCCCTTTTGAGCGATTTTGACCCATATATTTGACCTTCGACCTTGAAGGATGACCTGACCTTTCACCACTCAAAATGTGCAGGTCCATGAGATACACATGCATGCCAAATATCAAGTTGCTATATGCAATATAGCAAACGTTATGGCCATTATGAGCGATTTTGACCCATATATTAGACCTTTGACCTTGAAGGATGACCTTGACCTTGACGTTTCAGCACTCAAAATGTGCAGCTCCATGAGATACACATGCATGCCAAATATCAAATTGCTATCTTCAATATAGCAAAAGTTATGGCAAAAATGAGCAATTTTACTCATATATTTGACCTTTAACCTTGCAGGATGACCTTCACCTTTACCTTTCAGCACTCAAAATGTGCAGCTCCATGAGATACACATGCATGCCAAATATCCAGTTGCTATATGCAATATAGCAAAAGTTATGGCCAAAATGAGCGATTTTGACCCATATATTTGACCTTTGACCTTGAAGGATGACCTTGACCTTTCACCACTAAAAATGTGCAGCTCAATGAGATACACATGCATGCCATATATCAAGTTGCTATGTTCAATATTGCAAAAGTTATGGCCAATGTTAAAGTTTGTGCAAACCAACAAACAATTAAACAAACAAACAGAGGTGGTACATTGTACCCTTTAAGACATCATACCATGTACATGACCAAGCTATCATAATGCCTTTATGAGTGGTTAAGGTTGAATTTTGAGCTTTTCGAAATGACCTTGGACCAATTGGCTTGGTTCTTGTGTGTAACAGTCATTGTCAACTTGGTCAGAACTAGTCAGCCAAACAGCTTCTGTCTATGAACTACAAATATATCTAGGAAAACAAACCATTAATGCATACCTACAGCAAACCCAAATATATTTAAAACACTATGAATACATGTATACATATCCAGAGGTGACATTAAATTAACAAAACCAAAAAAATATTTTGCCCATTAAAGAATTTTAAGACTCGTCACTGAAAAAAAACTAGGAGAACTAGGAGCTTTTTGTAAAAACTAGGAAAAAGTAGGAGACTTTAAAAAAAAACCAGGAATAACCAGGAAAACTAGGAAAAACTAGGAACTTGGAAAGCCTGCAAATAGGATACCTTGTTTACTGTTAAAAAAAGGTCATAAAAAATATGTGTATCCTACTCAAATAACACTTCATTCGTTTGAAGATTGCATATCACTGGTGAAATAAAGTCTTCAACATGAAACAAGAATGGTCAATAAAACATGTAGGTCCCCATACTAACATGAATTTGAAATAGTTTTAATTAAACTGGCTTAAACAGGTTTCTTTTTTTAAATAAAAAGAACAAGATTACTTACTGTATTTAGATCCACATGAGTTGGCACATGTAAACCTGGTCATGGGTACCTCACTTTCCATTCTACAACAGAACGTGGTGACATGATGATAAATACGGTCCATTGTTGGGAATAACAACAACACAGCTTAAATTGGGAAAACTGGAAGGCCTTGAAACAACTAAATATTACTAAAATCATGAGAGGTTTGTTGGTCTTATTAGTGGACTGCTTAGCTCCTAACCAGACTGCGAGAATGCACAGCCTGGTCTGGAGCTACACTGGCCGCATTTGACATAAAATCCATTTTCGAAAACTGTAGTGACTTTATTTAGCAACAAAAAAAGGAAGATACACGATGAGCATAACAGAAAAAAGTAATTAAAAGGATGTTAACAAGTGCGCTCATACTGTAAATGATAGGGCAGTGAATGCCATTGGCATATGATCTAGCACAAGGGATGGTCCAAACATAAAGAATTTCCATATTTCAAACTGATGATGCCATGTAAATATTTGTATAGTTCACTATTATATTTATTTTTTGTCAATATGCATACATAATTTGTTGCGTTTTGACTTGAAGTGTTGTTTGTGTCACACTATATTTGATCCACCCTGCTGGTTTGTAAAATACAACAACGCAATCAACTTGTGTGGTCCAATCCACACCACAGTCATGTAATATTCCTGATTTACATAAAAGCCTCTTCATGCGAAAATGGGTCTTATACCATATGCACCAGAAAGGTATTTGCCAGTCTGATCAGGAGCTACTGTATCTGCTAGTAAGTAACGAAAGGTTCTGTGGTCTCATAAAAGGACAGCGTAGCTCCTGACCAGACTGCAAGAATGTGCAGGCTGGTCTATAGCTACACTGGCCGCACATAGCATAAGACCTATTTTTGCACAACACCCCACTTACAGTTGTATGTGCTCCCCGTCCCAGATGGGCATAGCGGCGGCTGCTCCCTGGACACACTCCAGGATGATGGTGAGACGTCTCAACAGGTCCTCCCTGCAATACACGATGAACTTTTGCGTTTTGTTGTTCTGGTAAAACTGGGCGTAATGCATGTGCGTAAAGTGTCGTCCCAGATTAGCCTGTGCAGCCTACACAGGCTAATCAAGGTCGACACTTTCCGCTTTTATGGAGTGTTTTGTTTAAAGGAAGTCCGTTGTAAACGGAAATCCAGTCCAGTCTAGGCGGATAGTGTCGTCCCAGATTAGAATTTGAGGACTGCAAATGGCAAATCTGGAGCAACCATAAGTGCACATGCATTAAACCCCCTTTTCACAGAGCGCGACTCCATTATATCTAAACATATCTCATTTAAGAGAGGGTCAATACCTGGGCAGGTTGTTTGCAGAAGAGATGTTTTTAACAAGTTCAAGCTCCGGCACCAGTATTTTCTGGAGCACTTGTTCTGTGAAGGTGACCTCCCCCTGGGTGGGACAATGCCACTCTAGACCCAGTGCCTCCACGTCCCCTACACGGGCCCAGTCCTGAAATACACAGCATATGTCAGTAAGTATCAAGGATCTGCCGTCCTCTTTAACATCTTCCTGGAGAGAATAATGCATGATGCCCTGGAAAACCCCGAGGGGACAGGCCGCATTGGGGCAGAACAATCACAAACTTTAGTTTGGCCGAAGACATAGATGGCCTAGACTTAACCCTTTACCACTCATAGAATCACTTTTATGTGCTTGAAGTCTCTTAGAAAATCAAATTAAATTTAAGACCTTTCTTAATAGATTCAAGTTTTAAAGGCTTGAGTTCCAACCCTAAGCTACTGATGAGCAGCAACCAGCATAAAACCTGAACTGTGAGTTTCTCGCAGGCTGTTCTGGTTTTATGATGGTTGCATAAGCTGTTTCCACTTTGCTTCTGAGTGGAAAAGGGTTAAAAAACCTAATGGAGCAATTGGGCAAAACCTCCACAACCTTCAGCATGCAGATAAGTGCATAGAAGACCAAACTGGTGACCAAAAACACCAACGGCTTCAGCACTGACATCAGGGTCTGCGACGAGGAACCCTCAGCAGCTTCAAATTGTCACAGATGCTTAATCCAAGCCTAAAATACTCGCAAGAGTCGCACAAACCACTCTAGCGCTCACAAAACTTAAGACCATCTGGAAGCACAGAAACATAGCCCTCAGCTCAAAGATCAGAATGATGCGCTTGCTAGTCATGTCCATATTTGTGTGTGCCTGCCAGTCATCAACACTAACAGTGGAGAGAAGGATACAGGCCGTGGAAATGAGATGCTTCTGAAGACTACTGGCCATCACCTACACAGACCGCATCACCAACAAGGAAGTCCGAAACACAGCCAGGAAACTCATCGGGCCCCACGTAGATCCACTGACCACTGTCAAAAGACATGCACAGTGCAGGGAGGGAGGAAGAGAGGTAGACAAAGGAAACGATGGGAAGATAACATCTCAGAATGGACAAGGTTGAGACAAGAGGAATGGAGAGAGCTAGTTGTGAGGTCATTGGTGGAGCTCCAAATGTCCTCCAGACCATGGTTTAAGTAAATGTGATCAAGGAATATGTTTCATACAGTTGTAATAAGTCCTATCAAATATTCTGTTTTTAACTTCAGGTCTTTAATGTAATATCGCATGGAAAGCATAACTTAATGGTATGATTAAGGGGCTATTACTCCGTCAACATTAAGTAGCATGTTACCAAAATTGAACTTGGCCTGTATCGCATGATATTAAACATGTACTAAAATTATTAAAATAGGTCACGCCATTCCTAAATTAGCCACTGGAAATGACAGAAAAACCAACAGACCAAAAGACCTCCAGACTGACAAGCTCACTCCTACATACCTCATTATTGCTGGCTATTTCCACATACATCCTTCACACTGTGACCACCCTCCTATACAATACCCGCTAGCTTTCTTGTGGGAAAATGGGCTTAATGCTTGTGCAAAGTGTTTTCCTTGATTAGCCTGTGCAATCTGCACAGGCTAATCTTTGTCGACACTTTCCACTCTAATGGAATTTTTTGTTAAAAGGTAGTCTCTTAAAAACACAAATCCAGTCTAGGTGTAATGTGTCATCACTGAATATGGGACGACGCTTTACACTCATGCATTAAGCCCTGTTTTCCCAGGTCGTGGCTCACGCACAAACTGAAGCTCACCGCCGACTCCCTTGCCTACTCACCCTGATTGCCAGGTATTCATCAACAGGCCGGTCCACTGACCCAGGCACACTGCGGTAGTTAAGCGGGTAGATACGGCTCAGGGATCCCAGCAGGTACATGAGGGCCTTGGCAGCGATCTCGTATCCACGGATACACTTGAGTCGTAACACCTGCGTGAGCACCTGCATGATCTTGCCCTGGTAGATCAGCAGTTGGCTACCATCACAGCGCAGCAGCTGAAATACAGCAGGACAGGACTTCGGGAAAACCGGCTTAATTCATGTGCGTTAAGTGTCATCCCAGATTGGCTCGTGCAGGTCGCACATGCTCATCTGGGACAGCACTTTCTGCTTTATTGTATTTTTAGGTTTAAAGAAGATCTCATCTTAGCAAAAATCTAGTTTTGCAGAAAGAGTCATCCCTGCTTAGCCTGTGCAGACTGCACATGCTAAACTAATACAACACATTTCGCAGATGCATTAAGCCAAGTTTTCCCAGAACGTGTTGTCAGTATAAATCAAGCCCTGTTCAAAATTTGCTAATTCGAGGCTTGCGGTTTTGTGCACAATGCGGGCTTGCTCAGATTCACAGTTCCATATAGGCAGACTAGTAACTAGTAAAGCTCAGCAGATCTCATTGATATACAGGTACTAAATGCACATACTGATGACAGTAACTGACCAAATCAAAGGCAGTTGGAGAATGGTGGTTGAAATATTTTTTTACCAATCTGGACAGTGTGACACAAGACATGTGGCCAAGCTGGCATTCAGATTAACAGTCCAGAAGTAATTCTACTGATGTTTTGTCAAACTTCTATATACAGGTACCTTCAAAACTCAGAAAAAACTCAGTGTAATTAATATTGTTATATGTCTTTCAAAACAATACTCTACCTGTGAAAACATGAGCAGGTTCCATAGAAACCCGTCGTCTAAGATTTCAGCAGTGAGGTACTCTTCATCTGAAACCAGTAGCACAAATCAATGACAGGTCTTTTCTGGATAAAGCTGGAACCTTTTCTGAGAAAATAAGTATATTCTTTTCTTTAACTTTTACATTACATGAGTCTTGTTCTGGGAGAACTGGGCTTAATGCGTGTGTGTAAAGTGCCGTCCCAGATTAGCCTGTGCAGTTCACAAAGGCTAATCAGGATGATATTTTCCGCTTGGATTTTTTAGTATATAGGAAGTCTCCTCTAAAGAAAAATCGAGTTTTGACAGAAAGTGTCGCCCCTGATCAGCCTGTGCATAGACACATAAGGACACTTTACGCACATGCATTAAGCCCAGTTTTCCCAGAGATAAAACTGAGATCAGGAAATCCTGGAATAAAATCCTAACTCAGGGAGCATTTTGCACATATCCCGAATGACACCAAGAATGGATTCTACCCAGGAAACAGACTCAACAAGACTATTGCCAAGCAATATATGTCCCCTACCGGCTCCACCATTGTCAGATTTTTTCATTTTTTTTTTTTTTTTTTATATATATATTTGTTGCCAAAGCAACCAGATGTTTTGACATAGGAACAAAATGAAATGATGTGCATAATTTCCATATTGCCATTAAGTTACCGCATAATCCAGAAAAATGTGACAGACTGAC
Organism: Dreissena rostriformis; assembly: GCA_007657795.1. Classification (NCBI taxonomy): domain Eukaryota; kingdom Metazoa; phylum Mollusca; class Bivalvia; order Myida; family Dreissenidae; genus Dreissena; species Dreissena rostriformis. The sequence goes on from VMBQ01003892.1 coordinate 34,206, forward strand.
TGACGGAGCAAAAACCATAAGTCCCCTCCGGTGAAACCGGTAGGGGACAATAAGCTTAAGGCTTTCAATGAAATCAAGCATAAAACAAATAGGTGAAAAACTTAATATCAATCCTGATATTTAGATGACTGTATACACGTATTTCTACTTACGAGACTTAATGAGCTCCAGAATATTATCACAGATCGTATCCATGAACATGTGCAATGTCTCCTTTGGTTTCACCTGCAAAGAATATATTTAAGAAATTTATAGAACAAGAAACGTTGAAAACGATGGATGCTCCCCTTATGAAGGCGCTATGAGAAACTGTAACCAAAGTGTGACCTTGAGAAAATCTATTATTAGCCTCGGTGACCTTGAAATTGACCACAGTGACCTCAAACCTCATCAAAAGGTAGAGGTCCATGCAAGGTACCTACATGCCAAATATGTAAGAGATTGGTAAAATATTAAAGGCGCTATGAGAAACTGTAACAAAATGTGAGGGAAAGTGTGACGGAAGGAAGGAAGGACAAACTCGCAACTAAATTCTCCACCAAATTTTTTTGGGCAGCATAAAAACTATGAGTATCACAGATACTAATGCCTCCACAACACAAATTTGGACACAGAGATAAATTAATGTCATCATATGTTACTTACATATTAACTAGAAATGTGTCACAGACAATTTTGCCACCACAACCCATGTCTGGACACAAACAAATCCACTATATATTTTACAGTAGACAAAAAAATACAAAAGGGACATAATTCAGTCAAAACTGGTCCCTGTCACCATTCCTTTCTTTATTATCATCAACACTATCATCAACACATTAAGATTGTCCCACTGTACATGTTTTACCAAGATTCAACCAGCAGTTAAAAGGAGTAAAAAACACATAAGTTTGGGACAACATATTCTATAGTGTAAAAAGAGACAAAGGGCCAAAACTTGTCTCGGCCAAAAATTCCTTTCTTAAAGATCATCTACACATTTAGGTCATTCAACTGTACAATTTGAGCAAAAATGTTGGGACTTTCTATTACATAGTGATATAATGGACAAAAAGCCATAATTCTGCCAAAAATGGTCCCAGCCAAAATTCTTTTCTTTCCGATCATCTACACATCATTAGGTTATTAAACTGTAAAAGTTTGAGTTACATCCACCCATTATTTAACGAGGAGTTGAAAACACAACCTTAAGGCAACTTTATATTTTATATATTTATAGTTTTTAAACCCACAAAGGGCCATAATTCAGCAAAAAATCCTCTCAGCCCAAATTACTTCCTTAGCAATAATCTACACATTAAGGTCATTCAACTATAAAAGTTTTAAAGCAATCCACCAAGTACAGTGGCGCCGGGGCTGGGGCGGCAGGGGCAGCCGCCCCTTTTTCGGCAAAAATGAAATTTCGGCAAAGACCTTTTTTTCATTTTTTTTTCATTTCAATACCCGTATATTTGAAAATATCTTTACCACAAAGCAATGTAATCACGCTTTCGCGGTTATGACACGTGTATTGTTGATTGTCATCACCTGCCCGCGGTAATGTACGTGTCAATTATGTTGTTAATTGATGGGTCTCTTTTATAACGATAATCCCTTTATTCTTGTGGTACCTATATGGTTGCCGGCCAGTATTCAGTATTCAATGTTAAAATGACCTTGTGGTACCTGTATGGTTGCCGGTCAGTGGGAAAATTAAAAAACAACTATATAGACAAATTACCATAATTGACTGCGATAGCGTTCACATTTGATTGTCCTGTGATGTTATAGTTGTATGTTTCCTGCGATATGGTAATATTGTTACTGTACATACATGTATAAAAAAACATCACATAAAACTGAAAGGGACTGTTAACCACACAAAGTTCTAAAATACCGTATTTTTTTTACAGTTTTTATTAGTTTATATTGATTAAAATATCACGACTAGTATATTACATTACTTGAAAAAAGTTCATATTTTCAGTATATTAGGTAATAAAATTTCGCTATGTGAAATCGAAAGTACATCGCGAAAATAGGTTATATAACAATATACACACTATAAATAACGCAAGTAGATTGATCATTTGATATATAAAAAATATACAATTCATTACGCATGCACAATTTGCATTCCTGGGTTTACCACGTGACGATGATGATCAATCTACTTGCGTTATTTATAGTTAACTGGTAGTTACCTGGTAGACAAACCCATTAAAAATAAATAAATAAAAAAATAAAGTAAAAATAAAAAAACAACTTTTTTCAAGTAATGTTATATACCAGTCGTGATATTTAAATCAATATAAACTAATAATTGCAAATAAATTACCGTATTTTAGAACTTTTCTTTTTTCCTCATTCGTGGTTTACAGTCCCTTTAATACTAGCATCTTAATTTGACTTTTAGCATATGTTTAATCAATATAGACATTACATGATCCCTATTGTTGTGTGCCTGCTACAAAGTAGCTGCAACATATATAGATCAATTTTCCATCGTCTGTCTGTCTGTCACAACTTTTGTCATTAAAAATATGACTGCAATAGACGTGTATACAGTCAGGTATCAGGCATAAAAACGCACCAGAATGCGCTATTTAGTGCTTAAATTTGAAAAAAAATCCGGACCCCCACCAACTGGAGGGGGATACCCCCTCCCATACCCACACCCTCCGCCACCCCAATGTCAATTTGCTTTCGACGCCCCTGAAGTAGTTAAAGGGAAGTTCAAAACACAAGCTTCGGGACATGTATGTCGACTGACAAGCGCAAATGTCTCCCACTCCGTGCTGGCATAAAAATGAAATAAAAAAAAATTCAATACAAAGCTGCATTACACCTATATTTGAACTTTGACCTTGACCTGTGACCTTGACCTGCTAGATAGGGACAAAGGATATGGCACAAAAAGCTGGTATGCTAGACTATGCTATATACTATGCTATACTGATTGGTAAATGATAAAGATGCAATTCTGACTAAATTATTGCCACATTTTACACCTATAAATGTGACCAAGAGTATTTGCCATCTTTGATATTTGACCCTGAATAGTTACCTAGACTTTGATATTGTATTTAAGCTTCAACAGTATGTAGTAATTTTGTATGATTACTAGCAATCTAGAGCTACATTTTTCAATTTCTGAGAAGAAACGAGCCTCGTTCGTGGAAAACGTGGCTTAATGCATGTGCGTTAAATGTTGTCCCAGATTAGCCTGGGCAGTCCGCAAAAGCTAATCAGGGACAACTCTTTCCGCCTAAACTGGATTTTCGTTTTGAAGAGACTTACTTTAAACAAAAAAAAACATAAAAGCGAAGTGTCATCCCTGATTAGCCTGCGTGGACTGCACAGGCTAATCTGGGACAACACTTTACACACATGCATTAAGCCAAGTTTTCCCAGAATGCAGCTCGACAAAAACTGCTCAACAATAGCTGTTTTAACAAACCTGTTCAGCGGCTCGTATCAGGTTGGCTGCATAGCGCCCACCAACACGACTCTCGTACACAGAGTTGATGATGAACTTGTGAAGTCTCTGTAAAGCTGACTGAAAAACAGGTCACACTAAAAACAGGTCACACTAACAACAGGTCACACTAACAACAGTTCACACTAACAACAGGTCAATTGCTGACATGTGATACTGGAAGAAATACATTGCAGCAGTCAGTTACTAACTATCCAACAAGTAAAACAAATACAGTCTATACATACTGATTCGCCGGTGTTTACTTTTATTAAAGCCTTGTTCTGGGAAAACTGGGCTTAATAATGCATTTGCGTAAAGTGTCTTCCCAGATTAGCCTGTGCAGTTTGCACAGGCTAATCAGGGATGACACTTTCTGCCTAATCTGGATTTTTGTTTAGAAGAGATTTCCTTTAAACAAAAAATTCCATGAAAGCCGAAAGTGCCATAAGGATGAAATCAGTGGAAAGCGGTCAACACAGACTAATCTGTGACGATACTTTACGCGCATGCATTAAGCCAAGTTTTCCCAGAACAACTGTCATTTTTCAACAACAAGATCATTTATGATACTCCTGTTTCCACTGCAGAAAAACATGCATTTTGTTGTGTTGAAGGCTTTCTGGTTTCCGTGAAAACCAAGACCCCACACTATGTATAAACCTTTACCAGTCAGATATACACATTGACACATTTGTAGTCTCTTAGGTAATCAAATAAATTTAAGACCTTTTTTTTTACTAGATTCAAGTTTTAAAGGCATCATTTCCAACCCTAAAATATATATGAGCAGCAAATAGCATAAAACCTTAGCAGACTGCCAGTTACTCGCTGGCTGCTCTGGTTTATGCTGGTTGCATATAGCCATGTCCACTTTGCTTCTGAGCTTGAAAGGGTTCACCTACCATGAATATAGGTGTGGAACACTGCTGTAGTACGGAGGTGAAGCATGACGCGAGGGCTTTCTCCACGATCAGCTGTTCAGGGTTCAAGGCCTCCTGGTTACCGTGGACATGCTCCTGGGCACTGTTCTCTACCAACGCAAACACCCTGCCACAATAGGAAAGGTGTGTGAAAACAAAAGTCAGGGACTTTCGACTGTATTTACCTAAGCAGTCAAAGATAAAAAGAAGCCAATTTATTGTTAATTTTGGAGATTTTTTGGCTTAAAGTTTGGACTGATTTCTTTATCTTATAAACATATATAAACATGAATTTTTGACTAGTTTATAATAAGGCCAGAAAATGCCCTCTGCAGATGCAGACATAGTAGTTGTTGAACCCTTTACATTAAGATACACAATTTGACATGTTTTAGTCCATTAGAAAATCAAATTAAATTAAATTTCTAGATTCAAGTTTTAAAGCTTTCATTTCAAACCCTGTGATACTGTATAGCAGCAAACAGTATAAAAACTGGCAGTCTGTTCTGGTTTTATGCTGGTAGCATATAGCAATTTTCACTTTGCTTCTGAGCAGAAAATGGTAGATGTTACATCAGCAGATAACACTATCATAATGGCAAAAGGCGTACTCTAAATAAAGGAGGGGGAGTGGCTACCTGTCTACAAACTGTAGAACAAAGTCTTCAAACTGTGCGGTGGCTGAACACAACTCCTTCTCGTCCTACAATATATATATATACAAACACTTTAATTAGTACGGGGAAAATATGACTACTTATGTTCACAAATGGTCAGAACCCACGTTCACTCAAATACGCTATGCTCTTGATTGACCATGGGGGGATTAGGCAACCCAAATTTTGTAGTCATAATTATTAAGGAGACTTCTCATTTAATCTAAACTCCCAAACAATTTCAGTGCAGACAGAGTTCGTTTTGTCAAATTTACCGTTATCAGTTTTCTTTTGTCAAATTTACCATTATCGGCTCAAATAAGTGTTGCTTCCCAGACTTCATTTCAAAGGGTATCAATACATGAAGTGTAATTTCATTGGTCATTAGTTGGATTATTAATATTTGAGTCGTGTTCTGAGAAAACTGGGCATAATGCATGTGCGTAAAGTGTCGTCCCAGATCAGCCAGTGCAATCCGCACAGGATAATCAGGGACGACACTTTCCGTCTTAATTGGATTTTTGCTAAAAAGAGACTTCATTTGAACAAAAAATGTCATAAAAGCCGAAAGTGTCGTCCCTGATTAGTCCGCACAGGCTAATCTGGGACGACACTTTACGCACTTGCATTATGCCCAGTTTTCTCAAAACGCGACTCATTTATGAAAATGCAGTTTTGCCAGCCATTACTCCCACAGTGCACAATGTAGTGACAACGGAATATATACAGAGGGCTCACAGAGACAGCAGTTGACAGATGAAGCACATTATCCTTGTTATTCGAGATTGTTATGAAGTTAAGTAGAAATTAATTTCTTAAACAAACATCATTACATGTTTTACACATGCATTGATTCTCTTTTGCCACAATTATTGCAGAAACATTTTCCCAGTGTAATTATCAACTGGGTGCTTATCCAGCACTGTCTTTAAACATACTTAGAACCAAATTAAATGACAGGTTGAATTCAGGGCTTAAGTGTTTAGTTAGAATCTGATAAATAATATCAAATGGCATCTGACAACAATTACAATTTAGCGTAAAGTACCTACCCAGTTCAGACTGTAATACACATTTAATGTAAAGCCTCGTACCTCTGTGAGATCGTTACGAACATGAATCGCCTCTGAGCAGTCTACGATTGGAACAAGGGAGATAAATGTGGATATCATCTGAAAGGTCACCTGCAAAGAGAGAAGTTTAGAGTGAGCATTTAAAATAACACTTTACTCACAATAACATAGAAACTTAAGATAGAGGATCACAAAAGATACGCTGCAAATGGAGGGAAATTCTAGTAATAACCCAGTCTAAGGAACTTCTCATTTTAACACTTCACGTTATTAATCAAAGTATGTTCATTTTTTCATTAAGCATGTGCATACATGTCTTAAATTGTCACTTTTTTGTGGTCCAGTGCAGAGGGGCAGAAAAGGGAAGCAAAACAAGAATGCAGCACCCTGGTTTTTTGCCCTAGATCTTTCTCTATCAAGACAACACCCCCCCNTAATCTCCATATTGCCATCTGTCCATGTTTCAAGTTTCATGAAAAATATGAAGAACTTTTAAAGTTATCAAAGGATCCAGAAAAGTGTGACAGACTGACAGAAAAATATGAAGAACTTTTAAAGTTATCAAAGGATCCAGAAAAGTGTGACAGACTGACAGACACACAGAGCGCAAACCAGAAGTCCCTCTCCCCTGATGATGCTGAAATGAGCATTCCATTCCTTGTCATGAAATACCAGAAGTTAAACACTAAACAACCTTCATATTTGTTGTGTGAAAAAATAATGTTGTATCAACTGAGTTATTTGGTGAATGTGAGTCCTAAAAAAAAAAGATTTTGTTTTTACTGATTTATTAGGTATATTAAAGTCCTAGAGTTCTTTTCTATTGTAACAATACTTCCAAGACACCAATACTTACGAGACACTTCTTGAAGTCATTGGGGTCTATGCCCGGCAGTGAGAGGTTGAGCAGGGGCAGGACGTGTAGAGGGCCCTCTGGGTACCATTTCCCAGAGTTTAACATGGAGCGGGCCACTGACACCACACAGTTCATGCATGCTATCAGTCGGTGGGGCTCTATCAATGTCTCCATAGCTGGGTACATCCTAAAGAAGTGGCAATGAGGCATTTACCGATCATACTATTTACTAGGAAACCAAGCGTTATGTTCAAGACCAGATAGTCCTGACTACATAGCCTGATTCTGGATGACACTTTCTGCTTGAATGGTATTTGCTGTTTCAAAGAAGTCTCTTCCAAACAATTCACAGTATTTCCAGTCTAGGCTCTTATACATAGTAGCAAGGAAAAATAAATCAGATTTGTTACATAACTTTTGCCAATTTCTGAAAAATGATGTTACACTTGTCAATACAGCAATAAGTACATTGTATACATTTGTAAATCCACTGCATCTACTTTTCCTACAGAGGAGGCATGGTCTCACATCTCATGGTGGAGAGATCAGATGTCTCAAAATCTTAGGGATTACATTGCATCTTCTCTTCTAAGACCCTAAAGGTTCCACTGCATCTTCTTTTATAGCACAAGACCCCATAGGTTACTCTGTATATACATTTCAGACATGGGACCCCACAGAACCTTCTAGACTTGGGTGATTACACTGTACCTTATTTTGAAACATGAGACCAAAGAGATTACACAACACCTTCTGTTCAAATGCAAGACCCCAAAGGTTACGCTGCACCTTCTTAAAAAAACAACACTTTTTAATATACAAGACCCCAGAGGTCACAGTGCACCTACTTTTCAAATACAAGACCTGAGAGGTCACAGTGCACCTACTGTTTTTACATACTGCACCTACATTTCCAGTAGCGGAGGCACAATGAGCTCGGGTCTCATGGTGGAGAGATGTCGGAGGGCAATAGAGGAGTCCTGGCTGCCGTACTTGCTGAACATGCTCATCAACACGGTGCTCTTCATAGACTCCACGAACCGTGTGATCTCTGCGTCCGTCAGCTTGTGGGATTCTGGGACGGGATTCATCCACGTTGGCTTCCTGTACCGCTCTCTACACAGCATGCAACAGAAACCGGACGGGAATGGAAATATTTAACAAGAGCTGGTACAGCTCGTCTATTCTCTGATTTGATAGTATTATGACCATTTTCTGTCAGTCATCTGATATAATGATCACAAACACATATGTGTCGTGTTCTGAGAAAACTGGGCAAAATGCTTGTGCGTAAAGTGTCATCCCAGATTAGCCTGTGCAGTCCGCACAGGCTAATCCGGGACAACACTTTCCGCCTTAACTGGATTTTTGCCAAGTAGAGACATCCTTTAAACGAAAAATTCCATAAAAGCGGAAATTGTCATCCCTGATTAGCCTGTGCGGACTGCACAGGCTAATCTGGGATGACAATTTACGCACAAGCATTTTGCCCAGTTTTCTCAGAACACAACACATATTTGAAGTTGAATATCTGTAGCAGTTTTAAGGTATATGTAAACTAAAAGCTGAAAATGTTAATATTAACACAAGAACCACGTTATTATGCCAACAAACTAGATTATTTAACTTTTAACCTTATCACTGACTTTATTAACTTTAAAGGCAATGTCTGCATATAAGCTGTCTACACACACAATTAATGTGCTTTGTTGGACTTAGGTTTAGATAAATAGAACTAAGAGCATATGGTACAACATGCAAAAATAAAAGATATTTACATACTCAAATAATAAAAAAAATGCTGGTTAACCCACCTGTTAATTCTTCTGACAAACACTTTTGGAAAGTTCATCAGTAAACTGCTCAGTTTGATCTGGAAATCAAGATGATACTTACTGGATACTTTTCAAAAATCATCAATATTCAATTTCCAATATCTCCATCATCCATTAAGGAAGCATGCAGTGCTTTGTTGAATGAATTAGTCTTGTAATTTTATTAAGTGTTTCTTTCCTGGGTCCTCTCTAATAAAATATCTTAAACATTAGGACTGATTTTTGAAGTTTCAACTGATGGCTTCAGTCAAAACATAAAAAATAAAAATAAATTTTTATTTTGTATAGCAAGTATTCAAGGCCAACAAGTCGCTGATGCTAGTTTTGATGACTCACATTCCACTGTCCAAGGTTTGATGGATGGTAGAAGTTGTGTAGGGCTTTAAACAGCTGATCTATGTGCTCCTGAACAGCAGTCTCATTGCCCTGAAAGCAGAGTAAATAATTATGCAATTTATTTGCCTGAAAATAAACCGGGTCATTTTGTCAACATTTCACATTGTCTCTGTCTCCTATACTATAGATATGCATGTTTACAGATGGGTTGACAATGACACACTTATTCGGTTGTGTTATTTCAATAGAACAGTCTTAACTGAAAACAGATTCTGCTTCCTTTAACTTCTGGTTCCAAAAAGCTGTCTGCATATTAATTTATTCATTCATTTATAAGAAAAATCATACCTTTATTTTGTGTCATTCAAAATTCATGAACTAAAATAATCTTATATGGTCGAATCCTGTACACAAGCTGCACAGGCTAATCTGGGACGAAACTTAACGCATTAAGTCCTGTTTTCCCGGAGCTAGGCTCACATTCTATTACCCAGAAGGCCTAGCATGACATTGATACATACCATCATAGATACAATCCACATGATGAAGGGCTGCACGTCCACCTTCATGGGGTTACCGATTGAGACCTGGACCCTACTGGAGCCCACGGGCAGGTTGAACAGCCTCAGCAGACGGGTAAATACCTGAACAGGGGACACAACTCATAAAAGAAAGACAAAATAGTAAAAAATGGCCCTACGCATGAACTTGGCCCATATTCACCAACTAATTCTTAGACTTTAGATTAAAGAATTTACTAAGATGTCAGAAATCTGTCTTCAGAATTTAAATGTAGACAGGCTAAATTGTGCTTATGTCATCGACAAACTGTTCTAAATGGCGAATAATGTAATTTAAGTTGTAAAATGCAATGCTTAACATAACTTTCAAGTAGTTTTAGAACATTACAGTTTTAAGAACAAGAGGGCCAAGATGGCCCTTGAACGCTCACCTGTGAAATAAGCTTGCCCAGTGGCATGATTTGAACAATCTTTGTCACATATCAAATATCAAAGCTGCGTGCTTTGTGGTTAAAGATAAACAAGGTTTTTCAAGCTTTGACCTGGTCCATGTTTTTCAACGGACCGGAACCACTTTTGAACTCAACCAACATATCATTAAGACAAACATTTTGACAAAGTTACATGAAGATTGGGCATGAAATGTGACTTCTACAGTGTTTACAAGGTTTTTCTTTTTTTTTACCTAATGACCTAGTTTTTGACCCAGCATGACCCAGTTTCGAACTCGATCGAGGTATCATTGGGACAAATCTTCTGACCAAGTTTCATGAAGATCGGACAAGAAATGTGGCCTCTAGAGTGTTTACAAACAAATGTGGACAGACGGACGACGGACGGACGTCGGA
>VMBQ01003892.1:48156-94523 GCA_007657795.1 Dreissena rostriformis
ATAATAAACAGCATTGACATGTTTAATATGCAATAATTTAACCACCATTCAATTGTTATTGAACTCATTTATATTAAAGTAAGCAATTTAATCTTCGTCTCACGTTGAACTGCTTGAAACCATTGCAAAGTTGACTGTTGTATATTGAAATTGCCTTTTTGATATGTTTGCGGTATTAAATGTTTTCTTCAAAATTAATCATATTTTATTGTAAAATCAACGACAGAGGTTTGAAATATGTTATTTGAAGTAAAATGATTCTACTTCATTTCTCTATCTTATTGTGTGAGGCGCAAAAACGTCAGCATCAATAGCTCAGATGGTAAGCCAGATTCGCACCACGCTGAAGAACAGAGTTCGATTCCAGTCTGCCTGTATTTTTTTTAGATAATTATTTAAGGTCAAAATATTAAATGAAACAAGTATTTTTTTGAAATGTCAATTGAAACCACTTTTTTTTAATTTTATGTTTCATGCACAGTATAGAATCGATATGTCGTAATTGTTTTCAGGAGCTCGAAAGTCTATTTTCTGAGCATTTTGGCAGGACACCATTATGTATGCCTGCACATTCACAAGAACTGTCATCTGATGATCAAAGTTATTGTTGTTGCTTTCAGTTCAAAACAAAAATCAGTTTGTGCTTGGGTACTTCGCATGGCGAGTCCTGACACGGCGTCACACTTCAATTGAATATATGATGCAGGTTCCGGGTCATTCACGGTGTTTTGTGGATAGTGGGTTCGCCCATTTTAAAAAGCTGTACAGGTAATTAACCTTATTGTTGTTATAAGTTAACATTTATTACATTAATTACGATACCTTAAGTATGTTACTATTATAAAAAAAAACACTAGCTTGACAAGTTGTTTTTGCAACTTTTACATACATAAACAAATGATAATAAGTAGTATTATTGATTATATAAGAATAAATTACATGGTAAATGGTATCATTACATGTGAGTCCTTAAAACATGTTATACATGGTTTGTTTTACTTATTTTATTGAACATGCGCTTCAGACGCTCGGACTGTGACAGCATTCAGCAGCTACAGGACATTGTCAACTACTACAAACGTGGCTGTCCGATATCCGACCTGGCGCTGGCGTGACTGGAAGACTTTCTTGTCTACATCTTTTAAAGCAATACCCGGGATAAGGTAGTGTGTCCAACTTTTTATAAGCTACACATTCTTCACAAGTATAAAAATACACACACATTTTAATATGCATAAATGCACACATGTTCCCCACACATATGTGTCGTGTTTTGAGAAAACCGGGCATAATGCTTGTGCGTAAATTGTCATCCCAGATTAGCATGTGCAGTCCGCACAGGCAAATCAGGGACAACATTTCCGCTGTTATGGAATTTTTCGTTTAAATGATTCTCTTCTTAGCGAAAATCCAGTTTAGGCGGAAAGTGTCGTCCCTGATTAGCCTGTGCGGACTGCACAGGCTAATCTGGGATGACACTTTACGCACATGCATTTTGCCCAGTTTTCTCAGAACGCGACTCATATTTGTATGTTGTGAGTCACCAACATATTATAGTGCTTATCAGTGTGTTAGAACTCACTTGAAATTAAGCATGCTTATGTTTATTTATTAATTTTAAATAATTATAAGCTACTCAGTAATAAATTATTATACTTAATAATAAAACACATACTTTTAAGTAACACATAGCTAAACGACATGTTTAAAGATTTTGTTTCTGGCTAATGTGTTACAGGAAGTACCAGTACTTCAGGTTTGACTCAACGAGGCCCGGCACGGTTTTCGGGAAGAAAGCAACGGACCAACCAGAGGAAGATTTCTTCATCATGAAACACAGGGAACTCCCCTCAGCAGAACCGTACTTAATTAAACCGGCAAGGCTATCAGAGAATCGCGTGAAATACTTTTACAGTACTGTCCGACCATTTGTGCGACCATGTTATCAGGACATTACCTGTCCAACACCCACAGACTGATTGCATGTGATAACGTCATGTATCAAACTCCAACCTAAACAGTTATTTGAATCCATTCACATGTTTATGAAGGGTTTTTCAACAAGTTATTGTAATATTTGAATAAGTGTTTGATATTGCGAAATATTTACATGCTGTTAACGTCATGAATGCGTCATTCCGATTGAAAATGACGCAACGTCAACATCTTTGTTGCGTTACAGTATGCGTATATAATGTTGTCATAGCAACGCTAAATAGTGGCGTACACATGTCATTTATACAACATTGGATTCGTGGATGAACGTACAATATGAAACTGAAAAATACTAAAAAATGATTTTTTTGTCATTAATGCAGGTTTTGTCATGGAACGGCCCATATATAACAGAAGGTATCCATAGAACCTGCAAACCATGATATAATTAATCTAAACTGTATTTGTTAGCAACAAATTTTATGAAATTTCAGAATGTTAGTTAACACATAACCAATTCACAGAGATCAAATAATGTATAAGTGTACCTTTTCCCAGGAGGGGCTGTTATGGAAGGAGTCCCACATGTCTATAAGCTCTTGGAACCACAACCTGAAGTACAAATGAGCTGCGCTCTGGGAAAACTGGGCTTAACACATGTAAGTGAAGTGTCGTCCCAGATAAGCCTGTGCTGTCAGGGCTCACACTGGGCTCAAATTTTAGGGAGAAGTGACTCCTCCCTGGACACTGATTTAGGGAGAAGTGATGAGACTTTAGGGAGAAGTGGAGAGACTCGGACACATGGGTTTGCGTGTAGGGTGTTACTACACACATAATATACATGTATCACATTATTGCAGCATACCACTGTAGTGCACATAATATTTCTTGTGTGTATGTTAATATTTCAAGCAGTTCTAATTAACCAAGTAATAATAGACACAACAAATAAATAACCATAATTTACTAGCTCTATATTCAATCCATTTTGATGTAAATATATATGATACTATAAAGACTAAAGTATTTCAAAGATAATATGTTTATGAAGCAGTAGCCAACATAAGCTTATAAGTATCAACACTACTGATTTGTTTACAACTCATACAACGCTTCCAATAGCTTTCAAAAGTTGGAAGTCCTGAGTTCCATGCCTAAAATTTTGGATGTCTCAGACATAAACAGTTGGAAGTCCCAATTTTATTTCAATAAATATTTCAGTAATCGCTACCGTATGTGTTCATCGCTGGATAAACACATGTTACAACTCTATCCATTGCCCCATAATCCAGTATACGAGTGACTTTAATTTATAATTAGTAAATTGACGTATTTTTTCTATAGTTTCAATGAGTCAATACTTTCTCATTGTGTGCATTAATGCCAATGTAAATTTTTCATTCTAAAATACTACATGTACTGAGTTGCACGTCTATATTTAGTTACAGCACATGGTCTTTTTCAACACGCACGCTTTCCACGCTTTTCATGTGTGGAGTTTGACAGACGTCAGCAACAATTTCGCGCTCTTATTAAAACACGTGTTTTACAAGGCATACATGTATTATTGGTGTACGCTGGGATTTGTAGTAGCAAATATTATCAAATGGCTGTAGAAGAATGGTGTTATTCAGTTCTATAAATGGGCATGATGAAATATACTTGTACTGAAATTAAATTGTTACCACATAAACAATTTAACGGGTATTGTTTTCACAACTTACTGGCCAGAAGTAATTGATTGCTCACCATTTGCATTTAACTTTTCATAAGTAACAATTGTTTACAGTAATTATTTACAGTAAAAAGGTGTGATAATGATGCCCAACACCGCCTCTAATGCACTGTTTAATTACCGTTGTATATTACGTGAATGGTAAAACTGTGATTTCCTGTTAATCAATCTGCGATAAATGCTTTCTTCATGACCAACGTCAATCAAAAATAATGGTCAACAGTCAACCCCGCCCTAATACGCATTCTTGTTAATACCGATTTGACGTTGAAGAGCACAGTTTGGCGACTGGAAAGTTACCGGAGTATTTCTCGGGTTGCATCTGTGTCAGCGAACATGACTGTAATGTGATTCGATACACCCGTCACGCTATCTCTTATCATTGGATTATCTATTAGTAATTACCCCATATGGCGATAACACGCGGAGGTTACGAAGTGAATGACCCGATTAACTGTTGTGATTTGTACGTCCCGTGTATTAGAAAACAGTATACATGCGGATTAATCGGACGTCCAAGAGTTGTAAACAAATTCTGGTAAGAGGGAGACTGGAAGTCGCTTTTTATCTACAATTTCTTAAAATTTAGACGAAATTTGGTAAGAAAGCGACTTTTTCGCTCATCTCGCCCCCTAGCGTGAGCCCTGGCAGTCCTTCTATGGAATTTTTCGTTAAAATGAATTCTTTTATAAAGGAAAATCCAGTCTAGGCCCAAAGTGTTGCCCGCACAGGCTAATTTGGGACGACATTTAACACACATGCAGTAAACCAAGTTTTTCAAGAATGCCGCTCACATATGAAGTGGTTAGTTCAAACCTTTTTCAATTGATTAATTACATTAAATGTCTCAGATATTTAAAGAAAATCTAGAGTCTCTTTCTTTGGATGTTCTGTACTATATTTTCATGGTGAGATCTTGACAGTCTCAACATATCCACTACACCACTCCAACCTTACTGCACAACTGGGATTTTACAGTATTGTGACCTCACTTTCAAATACTTTATAGAATTCAATACGTGGACTAGCTTAAATGCGCAATTTTCACAGTATTAAAAGAGTGCCAACTGTCACAAGATACGCCCGTTATCCTTGAAATGCACAAAGTGATCCCCTGACCTAGTTTTTGATCTGGCATGACCCATATTACAAACTGACCTAGATATTGTCTAGATACAACTTCTGACCAAGTTTGGTGAAGATTGGATGAAAACTATTTGAAATAGAGAGCGGACACTGCTGTGGACTTCGCCGCCCGCCAGCCCGCCAAGGGTGAAACTATACTACGTCCTGTTTTTAAAAAACGGGCGTATAAAAAATATATAACAATTATTGATATAAAAAAGGTGATGTTGTACATTAACAGCCTGTTTCTGAAAAATTAAAATTTAAACATTTACACAATTATTTGAAAGGGAGAATATAATGGTTTGGTTACCCCCCCCCCCCCCTTTTTTTTTTNAATATGTAGTCTAAAACATTGTAAATATGTTGCTGTGGTACTTGAATCCCTTATCCATATTCTCGGGGTCATGATATGTGGGTAGGAAGAGTTCCATGTACTGCAGCCCCTTTATCACCGTCACGTCAAAGGGGCAGAGCAGGGGCCGCCACTCATCCAACATCTCCTGGGTGCACTCCAAAGGGAAGTAACTGGGAAAAAAGACAACACAGATATGATCCTAGCTCTGTGAAAAGGGGATTTAATGCTGCCCGCACAGGCTAATCAGGGACAATACTCTCTTCCGATTTTTGCTAAGAACAGACTTTCTTAAAACAAAAATATCATAAAAGCGGATAGCGTCGTCTCTGATTAGCCTGTCAGGACTGCACAGGCTGATCTGGGACACTTAATTCACATGCATTAAACCGCTTTTAAAAAAGCGATGGTCATAACGAATTCTTAACAATCTATCATTAAATCATTATTTTACTCAACACTGAACATACACAGTTTCGTTATGCAATTTATTAACAATTTAACCAAAACAATTATGGTAATATAAGAAAAATGCAAGTTTAGAAAAGATAATTATCGTTTTCAAGATGATAATTGTAATATTTCTGTGCACCCATACTGGTAATTATAAAATAAATGCAGAATACAACTACAAAATAACACTTCATACAATCATTACACTAACACCATAATCACCAAGTATTTCAATGTGTTTTACCATCTACAGTTCCTGACCAGTGCTTCCAGTGCTGCAACAATGTTCCTGAAAAACCATGTACAAAAAAAAAACAGATTTTCTGGTTCATTCTGCTTATACAATCGAACAGCAGTTTTACAAAATTGTATTTGCTCATTCATAAATTTAAGAGTCACTGTACTATAAATATACTTGGGCTTGACAACACTTACAAATAATGATATAATAATAACTTAACTTGGCCAAAGTTCTAAACAATAGGGCCATGATAGCCTTTAAGCACTCACCAGAGCGGCCCCTAGAACGGAGAAGTTTTTTTTTAAAGATTTGACCAGGCGACTAAATTTTTGGATGTCTTGACCAATGTTCAAACTAGGCCCACATATTGTCAAGGTAAACATTCTGACCAAGTTTCTTAAAACTTGAGTCATAAATGTTGGCCCTAGAGTGGTTAAGATTATATTTTTTAAAGATTAAACCTTGCAATCTTATTTTTCGACGCACATGATCCAGATTAAAACTCAGCCTAGATATTTTAAAGATGAACCTTCTGACCAAGTTTAATAAAGATTGGATAAAAATATAACCCTTAAAATGGTAAAAAGCTACAAGTTTGGAACACATACAATGATGGACCCCCCTGGTCATAGGGTGACCACAATAGCTTACCTGGAGCACATCGTGCTGAAGTGAGCTAAAAAACAATCATTTAACCCTTTGCATGCTGGGAAATTTGTAGTCTGCTAAAATGTTGTCTGCTAAATTTCTAAAATAAGCATTTTCTTCAAAAAAAATTTCAAAGAATACTATCAGAATAGCAAACAGTTTGGATCCTGATGAGACGCCACGTTCTGTGGCGTCTCATCTGGATCCAAACTGTTTGCAAAGGCCTTCAAAATCCGGTTCCAGCGCTCAAAGGGTTAATATGTATTTGGTAGTCATCTATTTGAATTTCAACTAAGTGTTTGTATTTAAATCAGCAAGATGTTGATCAGAGACAACTCTTGTTATTAAAATATTGTTAAATATCAGTGTTCGACACTAACTAATCTGAGTAAGAAGTCCTTAGGACTCCCTACTTCAAACATTTAGGAGTCCGAACAGACTTCAGGGAGTCCAAAAATCAGATACTTTGTATATACATTATTGTTCGGGTTATTACACATGTTAATTGTTATCATATGTTATCTCTCATTGCAACATTATTTAACCCATTCCAATACAATTTATGTAAATTATTGTAAGGTTTAAACAATATACATTTGTTAATTATGCATGTATATGTATGCTTGCTTGTTAACATTGGGATAAGGGTTAAAAACCATAATCGGAGAATTATGTTTTGTCAGTATCATAGTTAATGATTCACATCTTACGGGTGTAACATTCCTATATTTTTCATTGCTTTATATTTTTTTGCTCCATAATATTTCTAAATAATTATTAATTTAAAAAATAATGCGATTCAGAACAAAGTATTACCGGTTATTACTGACCACATCAGCAAAGAGTTGCATTCCCACATTTTAATCACTTTTGACAAAACATCAAAGTCTACATGCAGTCTAAGCGTGTTTTTAAAACGCCTAACACTAATTCCAATTTTGTCTGAATTTTCTGTTTAATATGTATAAGTACAAAAACTGTTTCAATAATTACTTATCTTTAAGACCGTAACGATAAAGATACAGCGTGTTTGATTTGAAATTAATTTAGATGAAATGTCAATTAAAAAAATATTCGCCATATTATTTCATTAATATTAACTACGAAACTTGTAACCAAAATTTAAAGATCCTTATGTTCTCTGCGCTACAAAGTGTGTTTACAAAAATCAATACACCCTCGCTTTCCATGCGGATGACGTGACATTGTACATGCAGCATAATTATCGCGCGCTTTTTATCGGAACAAAGGATCAACATGAAATACATGAGCACTGTTGCTTTGAAGATTTTGTTATCGTCGTGTTTACATTAAAATTCGGAAGTGTGTTTCGGAATAAATTTTGTATTATGCTCATTGGATAATTCAACAAAACATTCACAGTTGTGTAATGATTTCAATGATAATTTGTTGAAACGCATTACGTGTCGAAACATGTTTTTTAGTACATGTATTATGCAAGAAAAGCACAATTTCCACGAGGATTTCACCCGGTTGCCATCATCAGTCTCTTAAGTAACTGGCAACGATTTTATCGTGGAGGGATACACCGTAGGGATAGATAAGTGTATTAGTATAACAAAGTCAACAAACTGCAATAAACCTCTGAAATAATCGATTGATAGTGACACGTTGTAATTCACAAATTTTCTATCTTCAGATAATTGGGTCCATGAAAGGTGCATTGACTTGTGTAAGCAATGTTGGGTATTATTATATTTTTTTTAGTGACAAGAGACTGTTCGGGAAAGCTAGTTTAATTTAGCAAAAATGGCAGAGAGAAAAAAACGGACACGATCGAGTAGATTCGGAGTTCTAGAGTTCCCTTTTTACTACATGCAAGGTCTGCGACAGGGAAACAAAATAAATAATTCTGAATATTTTTTTTTGTCAATGTGTTTAAGCAAAATGTTGAGTGACATATGTTTTCGGATGTGCAAAAGTTCGGACATTCCGATCTCGAGATACGAAAAAGTAAATCAGTGAATATTTTTATAATTGAAAGATGATTTTCAAGGAGTCCGACGGACTGCCTCGACACAAAAACAAGGAGTCCGAGTCCCATTTCCAGGAGTCTCGGACTCCCGGTAGTGTCGAACACTGAATATAGTCGGAACTAACGTTTTAAACAAAGAAAACTACTAACTGGTCAAATGTAACCAAATTAAAATAAAAAATTGTGATCATGTATAAAAGTTATAAGTGATTGAGTGTAGAACAAAAAGTATCACTCACGCGGGCTCCAAAAGCAGACCATGTTGTTGGTAGGTGGAGTAGGTCACATCGTCCAATAGCTTGTACAGGGGACGCCACTGCAGGGTCAAGTCAGCTCTCGTCAACAGCTTCTTCTTCCTGAAAATAACAAATCATACTGTCATCGAACCAAATTTACCAACTTTAAACCCCCAAAAAGTCCAAACTGATTACATAAGCCAGGTAGCATGTCTCAAGGTCATAAAACCTTTTACACATTATAACTGAAAGCATTTCAGCCTCGCTCTGGGAAAAATGAGCTTTAATGCGTGTGGGAAGTGTTGTCCCAGAATAGCCTGTGCAGTCTGCACAGACTAATAAGGGAAGACAGTTTCCGCCATAACTGGATTTTTCGCTAAAAAGAGACTTCTTTTAAACGAAAAATACCGTAAAAGTGGACAGTGTCATCCCTGATAAGCCTGTGCAGACTGCATGGGCTTATCAGTGACCACACTCTACACATGTGCATTAAGCCTCATTAAGTGTGGCTCATTTACTTCCTTACTTGCCATACTTACTTCAACAGTGTGGAGAGGATGCTGGCTGCTTTGTTCACGACAGACAACTCCAGATCAGGTAGCACCACCAGCTCATACAGCAGGTGTATGAAGTGCACATGGTCTTCTTTGGAGAACTTTAGTCCGTACAATCTGATGTACCTGAAATGAAAGCTTTGATATTACAAAGCCTGTCAAGCATATATTCATTTTCATAAAAATTGTTTTGTAGCCCCCTGGTTAGATAAGTTGGTAGAGTACTTGCCCTGATAGCCAGGGTCAAGGGTTTGAGTCCTAGACTGACTTAACAATTTTCTTGTCATGTGACTCCCTGAATTCAGTAAGTAATTTCATACTGATAATTCAAGCCAGTGGGTTTGCATTGGCTTGAAGCTGGTCTACAGTGATACATTTTGTGGCTGTCTGTTTAGTTCAGATGGGAAATGAACTCGGCTAGAAAGTGAAGAGTATTGAACAGGCTGCATAGTCTTCCCACCATTATACATTCATTCCAAACAAGAAACATATAGCAATCAGGTTTTCAACGTTTCAGATATTGATTAAAATATTTGTGCAATCCCAAGATAGGAATTGCAATCTACCTCCACACAAATGTCAGTACAAGATTAACAAAACAGCTAACAAACACTAATTTATTCTTCATTTCTATGAATTGAATACTTTCTTATATTAAGATTCAGTTGCCATTAAATTATTTATGATCAAATTATTAATAAAAACCTACACAAGCTAAAAAGATACACATAGGTTAACTCATTTTGTAGAGTGCTGCTCTGCTTTCAAACTGTTCGATCCCTGGGCCGGACAAATAACTTGTGTTGGGACTGGTCATGAAATCCTTTCTATGGCCATTCATCATTATCACTAATTTAAGTAGAGTAAAAGTTAAGTAGACATGTAGGTACCCACAAATAATTACAAGTTTTTTGTGCCGATCCAGAACAAAACTCCGCAACATAAGAACTAATTTTTTCCAGACTATAATCGCGTGGAATAAACTTGATGAAAGCATAGTGCACTCAGAAACCAGGGCTTGACATTAACTTTTGAAGCCACTTGTCCGGTCGGTCAAGTAGACCAATATTTCATTTTTCCTGACCAAAAAGCAACTTCATAAAGACTCTAATCGTTCAAAATACATGTTAACATAATTGTAGGCAAGTTTCTAGTGATTTTGAAGACGAAAAACCAAAGGAAAGCAGATAAGACATTTTAAAGCAGACGACATTGTACTCACGAAAACAAACCACAAATAGGAATGATGTTGTAAAATCATTCTATACATAGAGATGACGTCGCTACGTTAATTGTCTGTAAGATCGGTGTGTACCGGTGTCGTAAAATGCATATTCTTTACGGGAGAATATTCTTGTTATCTTGGCAAAGAAAAATGTTGAGGGTTGCTTCCCTTGTGAACAGTATGGTGTAGTATCACATGGAACTATCGGAATATCTCGCGCTTTGTCGTTTTAAACCAAATATAATCGAAAAAGTTTTGTGGTAACTCCACAGAAATAAAGGATTTAAAGGTATTTTTTCTAAGTAATTAAATTATAACGACCACTTGTCCTGTCGGACTAGCAAATTCTTAATTTACTTGTCCGGACTAACAATTTGGTTGTCCCGGACAGTCAGACTACCGTTAATGTTGAGCCCTGGAAGCAGTTGACAACTTCCGGTCAGCTGTCCTTCAGTGGGACTAACCACCCTCTCTCCCGGCGCGTCAACGCCGAAAGGCCCTGCAAAGTATCTATCCAGATCCAGAACCATCCATTCCTCATTTACACACTGACACTCACTGGGATTGTCAGTAAAATGCAAATTGAAATAGGAAAATGAATACCCTGTTACAATTGTTTATTCGATTCACAACTGTCTTATGCTGACATGAAGTTCCCACAATTACGTAACACGGACAATGCCAGAAAGATACCTGGAGAGCTGTGTGGACCAGTGGCCGGCTCCAACCTTGATGTCCCGAAGTTGCACTGCTCTGCCCAGCTGACATTTTATTTCTGCTAAATCCGCGTTCGAATCGAGGTCGACGTCGTCTTTATACGGCAGAAGCTTGTTGTATATAATTTCCTTTTGTGGTTTAAAGCCAAGAATGGCCTCTCTGTCACTTGATTCTGCCATTTCTGGGAGAAAATTTACTTTTGACAGTCGAAGTTACTCAGCATGTTATACATCGAGTAAACTTCCTGATAGAACAACGAATTTGATTGGTTTATAACTTCACTCTCTCAACAATTGACCAATCAATACACGCTTAACAAAATCTTCAAAGGGAGGTCACTCCAACACTAAAATATATTTTGTCTGCTCATCATGATGATGAAGTCAAAAAAGTTACTTTCTCGATAAATGTCATGCGTTTTCAATAACACTGATTGCATCATGAGTATTTTAAAACTACAGTCAGTGTATTTGTGAACATTGTCATTGTAAGTAAACGCATGTCATTTATCAGTGACAGTGCCATGCCATCTTTGACCCATATCAGTCATTCAGTGACAGTGTCGCACCATCTTTGACGCACCATCTTTGCCGCCGACTTTGGGAGTTTGGCCAAAGTCAAAGACAGTACCATATTTGACTAGTGACAGTGTCATACCACCTTTGACTCATAACAGTGTCATTCTATCTTTGATCCATGGCGCTGTCATACCATATTGGACTCGTGACAGTGTCATACCCTCTTGACTCGTGACAGTGTCATACCCTCTTGGATTCAATAATTCTCATACCATATTTGACCCATGAAAGTGTCGTAACATCTTTGACCGTGTTTAACCCATGACAGTGTAATACCATGTTTGAACCATGACAGTGTCGTACCATGTTTGACCCATGACAGTGTCATACCATATCTTTGACCCACGACAGTGTCATACCATCTTTGACCCATGACAGTGTCATACCATCTTTGACCCATGACAGTGTAATACAATGTTTGACCCATGACAGTGTAATACCATGTTTGACCCATGACAGTGTAATACCATGTTTGACCCATGACAGTGTAATACCATGTTTGACCCACGGCAGTGTCATACCATCTTTGACCCATGACAGTGTCATACAATGTTTGACCCATGACAGTGTCATACCATTTTTGACCCATGACAGTGTAATACCATGTTTGACCCATGACAGTGTCATACAATGTTTGACCCATGACAGTGTAATACATTGTTTGACCCATGCCAGTGTCATACAATGTTTGACCCATGACAGTGTTATACCATGTTTGACCCATGACAGTGTAATACCATGTTTGATCCATGACAGTGTCATACCATCTTTGACCCACGGCAGTGTCATAAAATGTTTGACCCATGACAGTGTCATACCATCTTTGACCCATAACAGTGTCGTACCATCTTCCACCCATGACAGTGTCATACCATCTTCGACCCATGACAGTGTCATACAATGTTTGACCAATGACAGTGTCATACCATGTTTGACCAATGACAGTGTCATACCATGTTTGACCCATGACAGTGTCATAATATCTTTGACCCATGACAGTGTCATACCATGTTTGACCCATGACAGTGTCATACCTTATTTGACCCATGACAGTGTCATACCATGTTTGACCCATGACAGTGTCATACCATCTTTGACCCACGGCAGTGTCATACCATGTTTCACCCATGACAGTGTCATACCATCTTTTACCCATGACAGTGTCATACCATGTTTGACCCACGGCAGTGTAATACCATCTTTGACCCATGACACGTGTCATACCATGTTTGACCCATGACAGTGTCAAACCATCTTTGACCCATGACAGTGTCATACCATGTTTCACCCATAACAGTGTCATACCATGTTTGACCCATGACAGTGTCATACCATGTTTGACCCAAGACAGTATCATACTATCTTTGACCCATGACAGTGTCATACCATCTTTGACCCATGACAGTGTCATACCATGTTTGACCCATGACAGTGTCATACCATCTTTGACCCACGGCAGTGTCATACCATGTTTGACCCACGGCAGTGTTATACCATGTTTGACCCATACCAGTGTCATACCATGTTTCACCCATGACAGTGTCATACCACCTTTGACCCATGACAGTGTCATACCATCTTTGATCCATGACAGTGTCATACCATCTTTGACCCACGGCAGTGTCATACCACCTTTGACCCATGACAGTGTCATCATATCTTTGACCCATGACAGTGTCATACCATCTTTGACCCATGACATTTTCATACCATCTTTGACCCATGACAGTGTCATACCATCTTTGACCCACGGCAGTGTCATACCACCATTGACCCATGACAGTGTCATACAACCTTTGACCCATGACAGTGTCATACCATCTTTGACCCATGGCAGTGTCATACCATGTTTGACCCATGGCAGTGTCATACCATCTTTGACCCATACCAGTGTCATAAAATGTTTCACCCATAACAGTGTCATACCATGTTTGACCCATGACAGTGTCATACCATCTTTGACCCATGACAGTGTCATACCATCTTTGACCCATGACAGTGTCATACCATCTTCGAGGCATGACAGTTGCATACCATGTTTGACCCATGACAGTGTCATACCATCTTTGACCCATGACAGTTGCATACCATGTTTGACCAATGACAGTGTCATACCATGTTTCACCCATGACAGTGTCATACCATCTTTGACCCATAACAGTGCCATACCATGTTTGACCCATGACAGTGTCATACCATCTTTGACCCACGGCAGTGTCAAACCATGTTTCACCCATGACAGTGTCATACCATCTTTGACCCATGGCAGTGTCATACCATCTTTGACCCATAACAGTGTCATACCATCTTTGACCCACGGCAGTGTCATACCATCTTTGACCCATGACAGTGTCATACCATGTTTCACCCATAACAGTGTCATACCATGTTTCACCCATAACAGTGTCATACCATCTTTGACCCATGACAGTGTCATACCATGTTTCACCCATGACAGTGTCATACCATCTTTGACCCCTGACAGTGTCATACCATCTTTGACCCATGCCACGTGTCGTACCATGTTTCACCCATGACAGTGTCATACCACCTTTGACCCATGACAGTGTCATACCATGTTTGACCCACGGCAGTGTCATACCATGTTTGACCCACGGCAGTATCATACCATGTTTGACCCATGACAGTGTCATACCATGTTTGACCCATGACAGTGTCATACCATGTTTGACCCATGACAGTGTCATACCATTTTTTACCCATAACAGTATAATACCATCTTTGACCCATGACAGTGTCATACCATGTCTCACCCATGACAGTGTAATACCATGTTTGACCCACAGCAGTGTCATACCATGTTTGACCCATGACAGTGTCATACCATGTTTGACCCATGACAGTGTCATACTATGTTTGACCCATGACAGTGTCATACCATCTTTGACCCATGACAGTGTCATACCATGTTTGCCCACGGCAGTGTCATACCATGTTTGACCCACGGCAGTGTCATACCATGTTTGACCCACGGCAGTGTTATACCATGTTTGACCCATGGCAGTGTCATACCATGTTTGACCCATGACAGTGTCATACCATGTTTGACCCACGGCAGTGTTATACCATGTTTGACCCACAGCAGTGTCATACCATGTTTGACCCATGACAGTGTCATACCTTCTTTGACCCATAACAGTGTAATACCATCTTTGACCCATGACAGTGTCATATCATCTTTGACCCATGACAGTGTTATACCATGTTTTACCCATGACAGTGTCATACCATCTTTGACCCATGACAGTGTAATACCATCTTTGACCCATAACATTGTCATACCATCTTTGGCCCATGACAGTGTCATACCATCTTTGACCCATGGAAGTTTCATACCATGTTTGACCCATGACAGTGTCATACCATATTTGATCCGTGGAAGTTTCATACCATGTTTGACCCATTACAGTGTATTACCATGTTTGACCCACGGCAGTGTCATACCATCTTTGACCCGTGGAAGTTTCCTACCATGTTTCACCCATGACAGTGTCAAACCATCTTTGACCCACTGCAGTGTCATACCATCTTTGACCCATGACAGTGTCATACCATCTTTGACCCATGACAGTGTAATACCATCTTTGACCCATGACAGTGTCATACCATCTTTGACCCATGACAGTGTCATACCATGTTTCACCCATGACAGTGTCATACCACCTTTGACCCATGACAGTGTCATAGCACCTTTGACCCATGACAGTGTAATACCATGTTTGACCCATGACAGTGTCATACCATCTTTTACCCATGACAGTATAATACCATGTTTGACCCATGACAGTGTCATACTATGTTTGACCCATGACAGTGTCATATCATGTTTGACCCACGACATCGTCCTACAATCTTTGACCCATGACATTGTGATACCATCTTTGACCCATGGAAGTTTCATACCATCTTTGACCCATGACAGTGTCATACTATGTTTGACCCATGACAGTGTCATATCATGTTTGACCCATGAAATTGTCCTACAATCTTTGACCCATGACATTGTGATACCACCTTTGACCCATGACAGTGTCATACTATCTTTGACCCATGGCAGTGTCATACCATCTTTGACCCATGACAGTGTCATACCATCTTTGACTTATGACAGTGTCATACCATGTTTGACCCACGGCAGTGTCATACCATGTTTGACCCATGACAGTGTCATACCATGTTTGAACCATGACAGTGTCATACCATGTTTGACCCATGACAGTGTCATACCATCTTTGACCTATGACAGTGTCATACCATTTTTGACCCATAACAGTGTAATACCATTTTTGACCCATGACAGTGTCATACCATCTTTGACCCATGACAGTGTAATACCATCTTTGACCCATGACAGTGTAATACCATCTTTGACCCATAACATTGTCATACCATCTTTGGCCCATGACAGTGTCATACCATCTTTGACCCACGGCAGTGTCATACCATCTTTGACCCATGACAGTGTCATACCATCTTTGACCCATGACAGTGTCATACCATTTTTGACCCACGGCAGTGTCATACCATGTTTGACCCATGACAGTGTCATACCATCTTTGACCCATGACAGTGTCATACCATTTTTGACCCATGACAGTGTCATATCATCTGAGCCGAACCATGGGCCGATGTAATCAAAGTTCTGAATGTAAAAATTAGTCTTACCTGTAGCCTGTTTTTCGAGCCCTTTTAATGATTTAAATATGTACTATAAGTAAAAATATTTTAAAACATAAATGTTTGATATTCCACTTTGTATTCAAATGTGTAGTCGTGATAACTTGCCTTAAGTATAGGACCTTGTAAGAATGTTCTCCTGCAAATGGAGTTTTACTTTGTAAACATTTTGACATAAAAAAACAACAACAAAGTATGCAAATCAGCAATACTTTGCAAAATAACAGGCTAGAGTTAGCTCCCACTAATGAATTAAAGATCTATATCATGTTGCTGAGGCAGATTAGCCATTCTGATTGGTCCACAAATGTGTTGCTATGCCCATGTAGATGTTCTATAGATACCATGTGCCAATGATACGGTAATCATAGTACTGTTTATGAACAGCATATACCGGTAGATTACAAACTCTTTACATTTCAAAGATCTTCATTAAAGGGTTTTGCATTTCTAGTGAGAAATTTAAAGGAAACTTATAAGATTCGTAGGTTCACAAGATCAAGGGATATATGCAGACCAATGAGTATGTTTGTTACATATGAGTTTGAATTTCGTTTGGTTTCATATTTAAGCTTTAGACTGAGAATTAGCTTAATCATGTTCATAGCAATAACTGTTCTGTAGGGGTTGAAACTTGTTACTCTTTAGTGGTTGATATGTCAGGCGAGCTGAGTTTGTAGAGCACTAGATTACAAATCTAAAGATAGTCGGTTTGACCCGCGGCAGACGGCACAACTTGTGTGTGGATTGGTCATGAAATCCTTTCTCCCCCTATCTCAGAATTAAGTAGGGCAGTTGTCAGTTACATAAGTATGTGCACTTAGAACTGGTAAACCAGCTTATCCAGGAAAAGTTTGAGTTGGTCAACTGACTGCCATAATAATACCCATAATAATACTAAAATACTGTTGAAAATGGTGAAAACCCCAAACAAACGAACAGTTGATGGTATGTAAGAAGGACCATAATTATATTTCCAGAGATATGGAAGAACCAGGAAGAGAAGATGTCATCATGGTTGACTGCCACTGCCATCTGGGAGACAAGGACTTTGATCAGGTCAGCAGTTCAGTTGCACAGGCTAATCAGGGACAACACTTTCTGTCTAGACTGAAAAAGAGACTTCCTTTAAACGAAAATTCCATAAAGCAGTCCCTTGCATTCCGAAAAGGACAACTAGTCATAAGAAAGTTTGTCTTCTACTTGTGTGTGCAGCTTAAGTTTTACTTTGTTTATATTGAGTTCTCATGAACATAGTATTATAAATGGCCATTTAACAGACCAAATAAATTAGTTTTGTGCAAGCCTGCAGTTTTTTCTTATTTCTTTTTCAGGATATCGATGATGTAATTGAAGCAGCCAAAAAGGTACAGAAATCCAATCTTTAGATCAACTATTGATTGTTATAAACCTGTCCCGTAGTCACTGTTCTAACATTATTCTATTAAAGAAGACAAGTCTCTGAATAATTTCTAAGTGCTGTTTATTCTTTTTCTTAAGTACAAGTGATTCGTAACTATTTTGACTAACAGAGTGTTCTATAGATCCGAGGTGCAGAATAATCTTACAGCGCGGGGGCCAAATGGCCCCGCTGCAGAACAAAGATCGACTTCTCTAGTCACTTGCTAAAGGTGGACTCTAGATTGATGTCTGTCTTACAACAAAACACACAACATTTTATTCTCATCCAAATCAACATAAAATTTAGATATCTCTTATTCCATCTTTTGGTTGGTTTACTCTACTCTTTTGACGATTTTCTAAACCCACCCCTTCAAATAACCCTTATTGATTGGATGGATCGCTCATTCCTGTACCACATGTCATAACAGAAAAGTGCAATATACAATTATCATGTTTGACCAATACATTCGTGGTGGACATGTGTGGATAATAACCATTGTGAATAGGAGAATAGGAGACCTTATTTCATTAGCATACTTGATCATATAACCAGGTGTTCTCTTATGGACAACCCACAGTAGTAGTGTGAGACCTAACACTCCTATAACCCATTACGTAAACCCCGATACCCTTAGGGTATACATTCAATCTGAACTTGCATTTGCTATGCACACTGGAAGATTGGATATTTCAATTATTTAAATTTCATTATATACCATATCTGAATTGGGGCTTGTTATATACGAGCCGAATTGTTAATCAATGACTAAAGACAAATCAACCTATGTTCCCGATAATTGAATTACATTGGGGAAATGAAACCATACCTCCATAATCAATTTTCCAAATTTCATTACGTCCTACCCGAAGATTCTATTTCCTAAATTAGTTTGTTTATACAACAATAACACAACAACATCAACNGTTAAAAAAAAAAAAAAAAAAAAAATTTTTTTTTTTTTTTTTACAATTTGGGAAATTCTTCTGCCAATGTTGGGAAAAAATGACCTTATTTTCATTTGGGAAGGGGCCGAATAACGGCCCCTGTTATATAAGGGTGAAAAGCCCTGATATTCTTGTATTTGAATAAATGTGAGCTGCGCTCTGGGAAAATGGGGCTTAATGCATGTGCATTGTGTTGTCCAAGATTAGCATGTGCAGTCTGCACAGGCAAATAGGGGATGACACTTTCTGCCTTAACTGGATTGTTGTTTAAAAGACACTTCCTATAAACAAAAAATTCCATTAAATGCATTAAGCCCTGTTTTCCAGGAGCGAGGCTCATATGTATATCAAAATCATTTCACCAACACTTAACAAATAGTTGTTTGTTTGTGTGACAGGTTGGTGTAAGAGCTGCCCTTGTGTGTGCCACTGCAGTGTCTGAGTTCACCAAAGTGATCCAGTTAGCGGACAGGTGAGTAGCAAACTGCTAATTGCCATGTCAGTGTACATCTAGAGGTCAGGCACTGGTTATGTATTTAACAACATTAAGTTAGTATAAATTGATTGTGTCCACAGTGTGTGTTTGTCAGAAAAGAAGTCTATCTGTAATGATTTAATTAATTTCAATTATCTGTATACTCACACATGTAAATTAAATTCACTACCTTTGGGCTGGTGTATAAAGTGAAGTCCGTTTCCTGTTAGGAACTAGTTCTAGGTATCTTGGTGTAATGAAGATTATTGTACAAAACTTTGCATAATTATAAAGGGCCATGAGGAAATTATGCAACACCTTTGGATTTTCGGAGGTCAAAAGTCAGGTCACAGTTACTTCAAATAGAACAATACTTAATATTGTAATTGCTCAACAACTACATAAGATATGATCATGAAACCTGGTTTATAAATTAGACTATATGTTTGCCTTTTGTCTGTCTGTCTGTCAATGCTTTCTCTGTGCACTCATCTGGCCATCTAATGCATGTCCGCAAAAAAATGAAATAATTTGAAAAGAACTTAGAATATTTAAATGAAACTTTTCAAACATATTAAAAGTTATTAGCCAATAATGCATGACCCTTCATTTCTGCACTTGCCACATGAGATAGTAATATGTACAACCTTTTTTCACTACAGGTCAATCGTCTGGTAAATACATAAAAACATAACTTAATATTGCTTTGCTAAATGAACATCGGCTTTAATGATGACAATTACAAGTATACAGATAAAAAAATATGAAGGTAATGAACATATTGGTTATTACTCGCCTGGAAGGGACCTCTGTATTGAGTGCAATGCTGTCAAAGTCTAGTTTTCTTTGTTGTCATTGCAGGTTTCCTGACTTTGTTCTGCCCTGCCTTGGTGTTCACCCCGTGCAAGGGGCTCTAACTGGAGAACAAAGGTGCGTCACTCTGCAGGTAAACACTGCTGGATGAATTCAGACTTATGTCCCTTTATTAATCCCACACTGCAAAGTCAGAGAGGGTTTACAGTCTTTCTTTCATTCATTCTGTGCATTATATGTTCATGTTTGCTCCATATCTCCTATACCCTTTGAAGGATTTTCATGAAACTTGGCTCAAGTGTTAGGATTTTTGTGAGCAGAATCATGATTAGGTCATGACAGCTCATGGCTAAGTTGACACATAAAAAAGCGTCATGGTTACGTATTGAATATGTTGTCTGCCTAGCAAGCGGTATGTCATGGGTCGGATCCCCACTCTGGGGGTGTTCTCAAAATCTTGTCCCAAGACACCAAGTACTTGTTCTACCCAGGAAACAGACTCGAACGTGTCTCAATATTTTGGTAATCAAGTGAAAATAATGTGATTTAAATTGAACAAACTAATGTGACTCTTGAAGATTAAATATTCTAGCCACAATTCAGTGACCTCTTCTTTGCCTTGATAACGATTTTAATGAAACTTTGTTAAAATGTTAATGTTTGACCAGCTCAAGGTCACCTTTTGAACCTCCATCTTTGTGTTAGTTTCTGCTTCACATCCCCTATACTCTATGAAGGATTTTAATGAAACTTGGCTGGAATGGGCCTCGTTTTGGGAAAATTTGGCTGAATGCATGTGCGTAAAGTGTTGTCCATGATAAGCTTGTGCAGGCCAAACAGGCTAATCTGGGACGACACTTTCTGGGTAAAGAGACTAACATCAAACGAAAGAATTCCATGAAAGCAGAAATTTTCGTCCCTCATTACCTGTGCAGACAGAAGCTAATCTGGGATGACACTTAAGGCAAATGCATAAAGCTAGGTTTTCCCAGAGTGCAGATCAAATTGCTAGCCAAAAGGTTAATAATTTATTGATTGAAGAGAATATCTTGTAAACAAAAACATATTCTTGATTAAATTATCAAAGAAGAGACTCCTTTAAACGAAAAATACCATAAAAGTGGAAAGTGTCGCCTCTTATTTACCTGTGGAGACTGCAAAAGATTATCTGGAACGTCACTTTATGTACCTGCATTTAACCCCGTTTTCCCAGAGCCAGGCTCATTTTAATGTCCGTTCTACATCTTCTTTATTATTGAGCACTACCATGTGATTTACTCTTATCGACAAGTGCCATTGAATAAGTATAATATTCACCTGTAGAAATTCATATTGACTTTGGTGTCAGTCGTTTACTGACGTGATATGCACATTTTTCGTTAAAACAATTTAATGCGCATCAAATGTTGGTATTTGTGAATGCTGTCATTTAGGTAATGTCTATTGATGCCTCCCAGGTTCCTGTGCTGAATCGTTATTTCAAGGGTCTAGAAATGATTTTCAATGCTTGTCAATTTTATACCAAAAATAGAAGGCTGGGGAATTATTAGTGGCTCAACCAATAAAATTGTGTTTATTTATAGGTCACATAATAAGATATGATATTGTGCTATTACTATCTGATGTTGTGTGATAAAGACATGATAATGTGCAATATTATGTGGTGATGTTGACGGCTTTTGTGTATGTGAAAAAAATACAATATCACATAAAATCACACAACATCATATAGTTGTGCAAAATATCACATCATTTAAATGACATAAGATAATGGGCACAATATCCTTCACACTGCATCAGATAGTTACGCACTATATCACATTATATCCCACTGCATTTTATAGTACTTTGTATTCTAAACTGCAACACTATTTCAGCCATGATGTGATATTGTTAACTACTATCTGATTCGGTGGGATATGATGTGATATTGTGCACTTCTATCTGATTCAGTGTGATATTATGTGATATTGTGCACTGCCATCTGATGCAGTGTGATATGATATTGTCCACTTTAATCTGATTCAATGTGATATGATGTGATATTGTTCACTACTATTTGATAAGTGAAATATGATGTGATATTGTCAACTTCTATCTGATATTGTGTGATATGACCTGATATTGTGCACTACCATTTGATGCAATGTGATATGATGTGATATTTTGCACTACCATCTGATGCATTATGATATGATGTGATATTGGCTTTGTTGGCAGGATCTTGAGGAAGCAGTTCCCATTATTGAGAAGTACCATGAGTGTCTTGGGGCCATTGGAGAGGTGGGTGTACCGTATGTAGATATCACACCTTTTTTTATAATCTGCTGTATTACCTACTGATGCAACCTGGGGTCCTTGTTTAAATAAATTAAAACCGTTTTAACCTCAACTATTCATTTAATAGATGTGTTTACTACTCACCTATTTGTCAATGTCGGCGTCTACGTAATGCTTTCGTTAAGGTAAATGTGCAACATCTCCATATCACTGTTTCAACTAAAGGTTTACAATTATAACTAAGCATGTTTAGGGTCATTGCGTGAGTTCACTGACCAAGTTTCATAGCTCTGACCTGCAATTTTGCAAAATTATGCCATTTTTGTACTTGGGAAATTTGGGTAACGTTTAGGTGCAATTACTCCATATCTCTTTATTTACTAAAATATCAAAATAAAGCTGTAAATTGCGACCAGGCCCACCAACTCTGACCTGCAATTAAGCAGAAAAATGCCCCCTTGGTTCTTAGAAAAGTCATGGTAACTTTTGCGAGCAACAACTCTTTATCTCTATATATACTACAGATGTTAAAGTAAACATTTATTTATGTGTTCAGGATCTTTATAATCAGTCACTGACTACGCAGAATGCTCCCTTTTGTACTGAGAAAAGTCAGGTTACGGTTTGCGTGCAAGTTGAAATTCAGGTATTTTATTTGCATTTCGCAAGTTCATATCTCTGTAACTACTGCAGATATTCAATTGAAGCATCACACATGTCTGTTGATTGTAGATAGGTCTGGACTTCCAGCCTCGTATCACCAGGACTGCTGAAGACAAAGACGTTCAGAGACAGGTCCTCACTAGACAAGTGGAGCTGGCACGCAAGTTTGACTTGCCCATGTGTGTTTGACAGCTGGTACTAATTCAGTTTTGGGAAAAGTGGGCTTAATGCTTGTGCAGTGTGCACAGGCTTATCTGGTACAACACTTTCTGCCTAGACTGGATTTTCAATAGAAGAAACTTACTTCAAATGAAAAATTCCATAAAAGCAGAAAGTTTTGTCCCTGATTTACCTGTGCATACTCAGGCAAATCTGGGACGACACTTAACGCAAATGCATTTAGCCCGGTTTTCCCAGAACGTGGCTCAAATTGCTAGCGAGAAGGTTAATAATTTATTGATTGATAAGAATATCTTGTAAGAAAAAAAAAATCTTTATTACATTATCTAAGATCCCATAATGTATGATTTGTTTGTTAGAAATTTTAAGTCTTAAAAAGTGTGTAACTAATTTAAATTAGCGGCTCCTATGGAAAACCGGGCTTAATGCCTTTATGCCAAGAAAAGATAACATTAAGTAGAGACTTCTTTAAATGATTAATTCCATAAAACAGAAAGTGTCCCTGATTCGCCTGTGCTGACAGCATTTTGGCAATGTGTATGCTTATGAAGTTTCCTGTTCATGTTTCGTAGTGTTTCCACATTACAGTTTTATGATTTGAGCTGTTGAACATGCAGAATTCTTTGACCATTTTACAGCAATGTCCACTCGCGGTCCGCTGGCCGGCCTACCATCACACTACTGAAGGAGTTAGGTAGGCTACATTACACTGTGCCATATTAACAAGTTTATTGGTTTCATCCCTCCTATTTAACATTAGTCGAAGCTCAAATGTTATGAAAAGACAAAGCTTCTCTGATTGGTTCATATTTAAGATCATAAGCACATCCTTTCTGTACTGCTGCATGCCAGCTACTGGTCGTACGGACAGAGCAGTATTGAAATACTGTCAAATCATTTATTATAAGCATCAAAGTTCATGTTGTTTTTTTTTAATTTGTTGACGCATTCATTCGTGGATTTCTGATTTTGGAAAACAATTAGGTTTTAGAATTGGTCATTTTACACACATGCATTAAGCCCAGTTTAGCCAGAACGAAGCTCATTTTATTTGCTAGGTGTGAAGAGAGCTTTGCTACATGCGTTTGATGGCAATCCGAAGTACGCGATGGAAGGGGTGAGAGAGGGCTACTATTTCTCCATCCCACCCTCTATCATACGCAGTGAACAGGTTAGGGCCTCAACCAGAACTTAAATAACAAACAAAACAAAATAATTGTCTATTAAATGGAAGAAGTTTTTAGGTGATATATCATGACTTAAGAATCAGTTAAGACTCAAGACAATAAATACAGTTTTAGCGTTTTGCAAATAGTCCTGTTTGCTTAGCAAACTAGAACAGATTTTTTTGCAATTATATTGTGTTCATTTTAGCTCTCCTGAGCACAACGTGCTCATGGTGAGCTTTTGTGTTCACCTGCTGTCCGTCGTTTGTCCTGCGGTGTCGGTCATCAACATTTACGTTTTTAACATTCTAGAGGCCACATTTATTGCCCAATCTTCATGAAACTAGGTTATAAAATGTGTCCTAATAATATCCGGACCGAGTTTGAAACTTGGTCATGTGGAGTAAAAAACTATGTCACTAGGTCATCTTAAAGTAAAAGCTTGTGAACAGGAGTCACATATTTTGCTCATTCATAATCAGACAATTTCTTTAAAAAATGTCTGAGAGGATTGGGAAAATGGTTACGGTCTATTAAAAAACATTACCGCCAGGGAGCGGGGAAGTTTTCCTTATTTGGCTATAATGAAACCTTGTGAACACTCTAGAAGTCACATTTTTTACCTGATAATAATAAAACTGCTCAATACATTTCTTCTAATGATATCTGGGCCAAGTTAGAAAATGGTTCTGTTCCATTACAAAAGAGCTGCTATTGGTGGGTCTGCAGTTTTCCTGATATGGCTATAGTGGGACATTACCAGCTCAGAACAGTTAAGTTCATCTGGGTCTCAGGTGAGCACCTTAGGGTCTGGGACACTCTTGCTTTTTAGCTCATCCATTTTTTGAAAAAAGAAATATGAGCTATTGTCATCACCTAAGCCTCGGCGTCGGCTTGGCATCTGCGTCTGCGTCCGGTTAAGTTTTGTGTTTATGTCCACTTTTCTCATAAAGTATGAAAGCTATTGCATTCAAACTTGGTACACTTACTTACTATCATGAGGGTACTGTGCAGGCAAAGTTAGATAACTCTGGCTGGCATTTTGACAGAATTATGTGCTCTTTTTATACTTAGAAAATTGAAAATTTGGTTAAGTTTTGTTGTAGGTCCACTTTATTCCTTAAGTATCAAAGCTATTGCTTTCATTCTTGCAACACTTACTTACTATCATAAGGGGACTGTGCAGGCAAAGTTATGTAACTCTGACTGGCATTTTGACAGAATTATGGCCCCTTTTATACTTAAAAAATTGAAAATTTGGTTAAGTTTTGTGTTTAGGTCCACTTTTTTCCTAAAGTATCATAGCTATTGCTTTCAGACTTGGAACACTTCCTAACTATCATAAGGGGACTGTGCAGGCAAAATTATGTAACTCTGACTGGCATTTTGACAGAATTATGGCCCCTTTTATACTTAAAAAATTGAAAATTTGGTTAAGTTTTGTGTTTAGGTCCACTTTATTCCTAAAGTATCAAAGCTATTGCTTTCAGACTTGCAACACTTACTAACTATCATANTCCTCTCTTTTTTCGTATCTGTTATACAATACTCAATTTTTAGCTCACCTGATTGCTCAGGTGAGCTTTTAGGATCGGTCTTTGTCCGTCGTATGTCCGTCCGTCCGTCATCCACATTGGTTTGTAAACACTCTAGAGGCCACATTTCTTGTCCGATCTTCATGAAACTTGGTCAGAAGATTTGTCCCAATGATACCTCGATCGAGTTCGAAACTGGGTCATGCTGGGTCAAAAACGAGGTCACTAGGTCAAAAAAAAGAATAACCTTGTAAACACTGTAGAAGTCACATTTCATGCCAAATCTTCATGTAACTTTGTCAAACTGTTTGTCTTAATGATATGTTGGTTGAGTTCAAAAGTGGTTCCGGTCCGTTGAAAATCATGGCCACCAGTGGGCGGGGCAGTTTTCCTTATTTGGCTATAGAGAAACCTTGTAAACATTCTAGAGGCCACATTTCTTGTCCGATCTTCATGAAACTGGGTCAGAAGATTTGTCCCAATGATACCTCGATCGAGTTCGAAACTGGGTCATGCTGGGTCAAAAACTAGGTCACTAGGTCAAAAAAAATAACAAAACAAACTTGTAAACACTTTTGAAGTCACATTTCATGCCCAATCTTCATGTAACTTTGTCAAACTGTTTGTCTTTATGATATGTTGGTTGAGTTCAGAAGTGGTTCGGGTCCGTTGAAAAACATGGACCAGGTCAAAGCTTAAAAAACCTTGTTTATCTAACCACAAAGCACGCAGCTTTGATATTTGATATGTGACAAAGATTGTTCAAATCATGCCAATGGGCAAGCTCATTTCACAGGTGAGCGCTCTAGGGCCATCTTGGCCCTCTTGTTTTTGAAAGATAATGTAATAAATGACCACACCCTCACAATTTTGCTAACATTGCCATTACTTCTTTATTTATGATCAGATTTGATTCATACTTTGACAAATAGATGAGCAGTCTGCACCCGCTAGGCGGTGCTCTTGTTAAATATTTTCAATGATAATAGGATTATTTAATAAACTTATCTATGTTTGCGTTTACCCCAAGAAGCAGAAACTGGTGTCTGCCCTGCCTGTAGAGAACCTGCTACTGGAGACTGACTCCCCCGCCCTGGGTCCGCATAAACAGGTAGGTTGGCCAGCCCCACTTCTACAGACACTAAATCATGAGAACATGTATTGTAATCTGTGTATTGCCATCCATCTGAGTGTTAATGTAGGACCAGTCAGCTGCTATTAAAATAGTCAGTTGAGAACGGAGCTTGCAGTCAGTTAGAAGAGATTGTATTCTGTAGCAATAATGGTGTGGTCATCCTATATTTGTAATATGTGTCGTGTTCTGAGAAAACTGGGCATAATGCATGTGCTTACAGTGTCGTCAAAGATTAGCCTGTGCAGTCCGCACTGGCTAATCCGGGACGACACTTTCCGCCTAAACTGGATCTTCGCTAAGAAAAGACATCATTTAAACGAAAAATTCCATTAAAGCGGAAATTGTCGACCCTGATTAGCCTGTGCGGACTGCACAGGCTAATCTGGGATGACAATTTACGCACAAGCATTATGCCCAGTTTTCTCAGAACACGACACATATACCTCTCATTGTTATTGCTTGTCCTCATTCATTCATTAAGTTCATGGAATAATTTTGTTTTCAGAAATGATTTTGGAATCCCTTAGCTGTGTAACGGTCGCTGTTAATTTCCTCTTAACATTTAATGCATCAGTGTAAAGTTTCTTTTGTATACAATAAAAGCGGAATGTGTTGTCCTTGATTAGCCTGTGCGGACTACACAGGCTAATCTGGGACTACACTTAATGCACATTCATTAAGCCTGGTTTTCCCAGAACAAGACTCCACACTTGGACTCTTTGCTTCAGGGGAGGAACACGCCCAGTAACCTGTCCGTGTCCTGCAGCTACATAGCCGAGGCCAAACATCTGACCACTGACCAGCTGGCCTGCCTCACTACACAGAATGCAATTAAACTGTTTCCTCGCCTTGCAAGACTTATTAAGAGATGACCTTGTGATATCCAGTGAAGCTTAACAATATTAGACCTTTCCATTGTCTGGTTCGCAGTTAAGGCATAAATTTTCGTCCCTGATTAGCCTTTGCGGACTGCACAAGCTTATCTAGGATGACCCATTATGCACAAGTATTAAGCCCCATTTTCCCTGAGCGTGGCTGATATATAGTTATACTAGGGAGGGCAATTTTACTTTAATAAATTGGTGGTGTGATATTAAGTGGTTGTCTGTTTTTTTGTGGTTACAGTGAAGGTTTACCTATGCCTGTTCTCGTCATTTTTAGACTTAAATCAAAGATTGCCACTAATGTTTATAGAGAGGGGCACACATAGACTTTAATTTGACTTTTACCTGTTCACCATTTTGGTTTTGTCATCGTTCAACCATCCTACTGTCAGCTGCATAACGTTTTTTCTTCTTATCTCCATTTTTTACTAAAAAATTCACATACCAGCGATTTAAAATATGTGTTAAAAGCAAAACTGATTAAGCGGACAATATAATGCGCGTGATAGAACTAAACAGGAATTAAAATACAATATGAATAATTTTCAACATTTTGTTGTTGTTGTTGTTTTCTTCAACTGTGATGGGGAAGTTATAAATTACTTATTTAATAACATATGTGGATGTCAGAGTGGGCTTTTTTTTACTTGCAGCTAACAGTTTTTTTGGTTAAGATTGGAACGGGTCAGTTTGGTGCATGAAATAGACTAAATTTGCTTTGTGACAATCAAAGATTATTCTTTGGGAAATATGTGGTTGGCTATGAAAAGGCCGTTTTCGGGAAACGACAAGCGATTTAAACCCGATGATATTATTCTGCATTGTCTGAAGAATAATCGGAGTCCGAACCGGACGCAATCTCAACGGATTCGTTGAATAGATCTCTTCTTAGCTCAGCTACACGGTTGGCTTTGTGGTAGGCGTAGTCGTAATACATGTTACGTACACCTTCGATGGCAGCCAGCTTGTAGCAGAGGTTGTACCGGAAGACGCGGTTGCTGGAACGCTTCGCCAGCTTGTAGCGTTTCTGAACTTCGCCAAGTCGCTTATTAAGAAGAACGATTTGATCGCATGCTTTCTTAAACGAACTTCCGCTTAAGTCAGCAATAATCGCTTGCCCAGTGTTTTCATTCAAGAAGGCATTTTGAATAGTTGTTTTTAGAGCTATTGCAAGGCAATAATGATTTCACTTACGCCGCATCATTAATTTATACCCTGCTAACGAGAATACACAAGTCTTCGATGCCACTACTTGACACAGTCGCTCGGTATTTCTGAGATGACACTTGCTTATTAACACGAGTCGTTGAAACAACATTGACACTATAGTATCGATAATTAATCACCATGACTCGTTAATCCAATCAACATGCTGTGACGTAATTAATAATATTGTTCATTGAAGACACACAGGAACAAAACACCAGTTCATAACAGTTTCCATCTCGATTTATTTGTGTTGAATATTTTCTAATACAACGCTTGCTAATGTTCGTGAAATACAATCTAACAGCGCAGGCTGGCCAACATGGCCGCCGCGACACGAAAGCGTGACCTGTCTCTTCGCTGGCTAAAAGTGGACTCCTCTTAAACATCTGATTCGACTATTTAATGTACTGTATTGAGAGACTAATATTCAAGTATTTACACGCTTATCAAACATGGTGATATAAAGTCTAAATGTACAAATACTTTGATGCAAACAAAGCACCACCCTAAATCCTTTATGTCAACAACTTTGACCACTCCATCAAATAAATGCCCTGTTAAACATACAGACTCAAGATATATACTATCTTTGATCTTTCACCATGTTGATTTAGTACAGTGAATGTAAGGTATGTCATGTTTCTACTTGCAAGAGAATCAAACCATATAATCATGGCCAATATATCATAAAGATTTGCTATTAAATTTCCAAACTTCATTTATGTTATTATTGTTCCTAACATTCAAATATTTTATATATAGAACCATTAGTATTATAATATAAGATTTATCATTAATTACCATTGTTTAACATAATATTTATGTTATAAGAATAAACAATATGCATATGCTACGTTACAATGCCAAAACATGGTAAACATTAACGTTTGAGTAATAGCCGTATTATTATTATTATCATTTTTATTATTATTTGTATAAATGTGTAAATATGAATTTTTATTATTATTACCAGCATCATATGAATTTTAATTAATTAATTTTTTAATGATGATTACTATGGTGTTGTTGTTTATGATTCTGATTATGTTGTTGATGCTGTTGCTGTTATTGTTCATGATGATGATGCTATTGTTTTGATGGCATGGCTTTTACATTAAATCTTATAACTTTCGCATTTTAAATAAACTTGAAATGAACATACATTCAAATAACTGACTATCAACGCTGCATAACTTTTTTTCTTTTTATCTCCTTTTAAACCCAAAAATGCACGTACCGGCGATTTAAAATATGTGTTGAAAGCAAAACTGAAAGCGGACAATATAATGCGCGCGATAGAACTAAACAGTAATTAAAATATGAATAATTTTCAACATTTTGTTGTTTTCTTCTTCTGTGATGGGGCACTTATAAATTACTTCTTTAATAACACATGTGGATGTCATAGTGGGCTTTTTTTAATGGAAGCTTATAGTTTTATGTGTTAAGATTGAAACGTGTGAGTTTGGTGCATGTAATTTAGACTAAATTTTCTTTGTGACAATCAAAGATAATTCTTTGGAAAATATGTAGTTGGCTCTGAAAAGGGTCGTTTTCGGGAAACGACAAGCGATTTAAACCCGATGATATTATTCTGCATCGTCAAAAGAATAATCGGAGTCCGAACCGGAAACAATCTCAACGGATTCGTTTAATAGATCTCTTGATAGAGCTCAGCTACACGATCGGCTTTGTGGTAGGCGTAGTCGTAATACATGTTACGTAGGCATCAGTAATTTATACGCTGCTAGCGAGAATACACAAGTCTTCGATGCTTCAACTTGACACAGTTGCTCGGTATTTCTGAGATCACACTTGCTTATTAACACAAGTCGTTGAAACAACAATGATACGATATTATCGATTATTAATCACCGTGACTTGTTAATCCAATCAACATGCCAAACATTGTACACATTTACGTTTGAGTAATAGCCGTATTATTATTAGTATATATATTTTTTTAAATTATTGGTATTAATATTAATTTTTATTATTACCAGCATCATATGAATTTTAATTTATTAATTTATTAATGATGATTACTATGTTATTGTTGTTTATGATTTTGATTATGTAGTTGCTGCTGTTGCTGTTATTGTTCATCATGATGATGCTATTTATGTGATAGAATGGCTATTGTATTAAATCGTATTACTATCGCATTTTAAATTAAATTGAATTTAACATACATTAACATAAATAACTATCAACGCTGCATAACGTGTTTTCTTATCCCCATTTTTACTCAAAAATTCACATACCAGCGATTTTAAATATGTGTTAAATGCAAAACTGATTAAACGGACAATATAATGCGCGCGAAAGAACTAGACACGAATTTACATATAAAATGGATATTTTTCAACATTTTGTTGTTGTTGTTTTCTTCAACTGCGATGAGGCAATCATAAATTACTTATTTAATAACATATGTGGATGTCATAGTGGGCTTTTTCTTACTGGAAGCTTATAGTTATCTGTGGTAAGATTGAAACGGGTCAGTTTGATGCATGTAATAGACTAAATTTGCTTTGTGATGGGACAATCCACAAATTACTTATTTAATAACATATGTGGATATCATAGTGGGCTTTTTCTTACTGGAAGCTTATAGTTATCTGTGGTAAGATTGAAACGGATCAGTTTGGTGCATGTAATAGACTAAATTTGCTTTGTGACAATCAAAGATTATTCTTTGGAAAACATGTGGTTGGCTCTGAAAAGGGCCGTTTTCGGGAAACGACAAGCGATTTAAACCCGATGACATTATTCTGCATCTTCAGACGAATAATCGGAGTCCGAACCGGACACAATCTCAACGGATTCGTTGAATAGATCTCTTCTTAGCTCAGCTACACGGTCGGCTTTGTGGTAGGCGTAGTCGTAATACATGTTACGTACACCTTCGATGGCAGCCAGCTTTAAGCGGAGGTTGTACCGGAAGACGCGGTTGCTGGCTCGCTTCGCCAGCTTGTAGCGTTTCTGAACTTCGCCAAGTCGCTTATTAAGAAGAACGATTTGATCGCATGCTTTCTTAAAGCGACCTTCCGCTTCAGTCAGCGAGAATCGCTTGTCCAGTGTTTTCATTCGAGAAGGCATTTCGGATAGTTGTTTTGAGAGCTATTGCAAGGCAATAATGATTTCACTAATGCCGCATCAGTAATTTATACGCTGCTAACGAGAATACACAAGTCTTCGATGCCACTACTTGACACAGTCGCTCGGTATTTCTGAGATGACACTTGCTTATTAACACGAGTCGTTGAAACAACAATGACACGATAGTATCGATAATTAATCACCGTGACTCGGTAATCCAATCAACATGCCAAACATTGTACACATTTACGTTTGAGTAATAGCCGTATTATAATTATTATTTTATTTTTTAATTGTTATTGGTATTAATATTAATTATTATTATTATAACCAGCATCATATGAATTTTAATTTATTAATTTATTAATGATGATTACTATGTTATTGTTGTTTATGATTTTGATTATGTAGTTGCTGCTGTTGCTGTTATTGTTCATCATGATGATGCTATTTATTTGATAGCATGGCTATTGTATTAAATCGTATTACTTTCGCATTTTAAATTAAATTGAATTTAACATACATTAACATAAATAACTATCAACGCTGCATAACGTGTTTTCTTCTTATCTCCATTTTTACTAAAAAATTCACATACGAGCGATTTTAAATATGTGTTAAATGCACAACTGATTAAACGGACAATATAATGCGCGCGAAAGAACTAAACACGAATTTACATATAAAATGGATAATTTTCAACATTTTGTTGTTGTTGTTTTCTTCAACTGTGATGAGGCAATCATAAA
Source organism: Dreissena rostriformis (assembly GCA_007657795.1). Classification (NCBI taxonomy): domain Eukaryota; kingdom Metazoa; phylum Mollusca; class Bivalvia; order Myida; family Dreissenidae; genus Dreissena; species Dreissena rostriformis. The sequence continues at coordinate 81,193 of VMBQ01003892.1, forward strand.
TTACTTATTTAATAACATATGTGGATGTCATAGTGGGCTTTTTCTTACTGGAAGCTTATAGTTATCTGTGGTAAGATTGAAACGGGTCAGTTTGGTGCATGTAATAGACTAAATTTGCTTTGTGACAATCAAAGATTATTCTTTGGAAAACATGTGGTTGGCTCTGAAAAGGGCCGTTTTCGGGAAACGACAAGCGATTTAAACCCGATGACATTATTCTGCATCATCAGACGAATAATCGGAGTCCGAACCGGACACAATCTCAACGGATTCGTTGAATAGATCTCTTCTTAGCTCAGCTACACGGTCGGCTTTGTGGTAGGCGTAGTCGTAATACATGTTACGTACACCTTCGATGGCAGCCAGCTTTAAGCGGAGGTTGAACCGGAAGACGCTGTTGCTGGAACGCTTTGCCAGCTTGTAGCGTTTCTGAACTTCGCCAAGTTGCTTATTAAGAAGAACGATTTGATCGCATGCTTTCTTGAAGCGACCCTCCGCTTCAGTCAGCGAGAATCGCTTGTCCAGTGTTTACATTCCAGAAGGCATTTTGAATACCGTAGTTGTTTTGGGAGCTATTGCAAGCAATACTGATTTCACTTACGCCGCATCAGTAATTTATACGCTGCTAACGAGAATACACAAGTCTTCGATGCCACTACTTGACACAGTCGCTCGGTATTTCTGAGATGACACTTGCTTATTAACACGAGTCGTTGAAACAACAATGACACGATAGTATCGATAATTAATCAGCGTGATTCGTTGATCCAATCAACATGCTAAACATTGTAAACATTAAAGTTTGAGTAATAGCCGTATTATTATTATTTTATTTCTTATTTATTATTTGTATTAATATTAATTTTTATTATTATTACCAGCATCATATGAATTTTAATTTATTTATTTATTAATCATGATTACTATGTTGTTGTTGTTTATGATTTTGATTATGTTGTTGCTGCTGTTGCTGTTATTGTTCATGATGATGATGCTATTTATTTGATAGCATGGCTATTGTATGAAATCTTATAACTTTCTCATTTTAAATTAAATTGAATTATACATACATTAACATAAATAACTGTCAATGCTGCATAACGTTTTTTGTTCTTATCTCCATTTTTACTACCAAATTCACATACCAGCGATTTTAAATATGTGTTAAAAGCAAAACTGATAAAACGGACAATATAATGCGCGTGATAGAACCAAAAACGAATTTAAATATAATATGGATAATTTTCAACATTTTGTTGTTGTTGTTTTCTTCAATTGTGATGGGGCAGTCATAGATTACTTATTTAATAACATATGTGGATGTCATAGTGGGCTTTTTTTTACTGGAAGCTTATAGTTATCTGTGGTAAGATTGAGACGGGTCAGTTTGGTATATGTAATAGACTAAATTTGCTTTGTGACAATCAAAGATAATTCTTTGGAAAACATGTGGTTGGCTCTGTAAAGGGCCGTTTTCGGGAAACGACAAGCGATTTAAACGCGATGACATTATTCTGCATCATCAGAAGAATAATCGGAGTCCGAATCGGAAACATTCTCAACGAATTCGTTGAATAGATCTCTTCTTAGCTCAGCTACACGGTCGGCTTTGTGGTAGGCGTAATCGTTATACATGTTACGTACACCTTCGATGGCAGCCAGCTTTAAGCGGAGGTTGTACCGGAAGACGCGGTTGCTGGAACGCTTTGCCAGCTTGTAGCGTTTCTGAACTTCGCCAAGTCGCTTATTAAGAAGAACGATTTGATCGCATGCTTTCTTGAAGCGACCTTCCGCTTCAGTCAGCGAGAATCGCTTGTCCAGTGTTTTCATTCGAGAAGGCATGTTGGATAGTTGTTTTGAGAGCTATTGCAAGGCAATAATGAGTTCACTAACGCCGCATCAGTAATTTATACGCTGCTAACGAGAATACACAAGTCTTCGATGCCACTACTTGACACAGTCGCTCGGTATTTCTGAGATGACACTTGCTTATTAACACGAGTCGTTGAAACAACAATGACACGATAGTATCGATAATTAATCACCGTGAATCGTTAATCCAATCAACATGCCAGACATAGTACGCATTTACGTTTGAGTAATAGCCGTATTATTATTTTATTTCTTAATTATTATTTGTATTAATATAAATTTTTATTATTATTACCAGTATCATATGCATTTAAATTTATTTATTTATTAATCATGATTACTATGTTGTTGTTTATGATTGTGTTTATGTTGTTGCTGCTGTTGCTGTTATTGTTCATGATGGTGATGCTATTTATTTGATAGCATGGCTATTGTATTAAATCTTATTACTTTCACATTTTAAATTAAATTGAATCAAACATACATTAACATAAATAACTATCAACGATGCATAACTTTTTTTTTCATTTTATCTCCATTTTTACGAACAAATTCACATACCAGCGATTTTAAATATGTGTTTAAAGCAAAACTGATTAAACGGACAATATAATGCGCGTGATAGAACTTAACACGAATTTAAATATAATATGGATAATTTTCAACATTTTGTTGTTGTTGTTTTCTTCAACTGTGATGGGGCAATCATAAATTACTTATTTAATAACATATGTGGATGTCATAGTGGGCTTTTTTTTACTGGAAGCTTATAGTTATCTGTAGTAAGATTGAAACGGGTCAGTTTGGTGCATGTAATAGACTAAATTTGCTCTGTGACAATCAAAGATTATTCTTTGGAAAACATGTGGTTGGCTCTGAAAAGGGCCGTTTTGGGAAACGACAAGCGATTAAAACCCGATGACATTATTGTGCATCATCAGAAGAATAATCGGAGTCCGAACCGGACACAATCTCAACGGATTCGTTGAAAAGATCTCTTCTTAGCTAAGCTTCACGGTCGGCTTTGTGGTAGGCGTATCGTAATACATGTTACGTACACCTTCGATGGCAGCTAGCTTTAAGCGGAGGTTGTACCGGAAGACATCATCATCATCATCNGAAACGACAAGCGATTTAAACCCGATGACATTATTCTGCATCATCAGAAGATTAATCGGAGTCCGAACCGGACACGATCTCAACGGATTCGTTGAATAGATCTCTTCTTAGCTCAGCTTCACGGTCGGCTTTGTGGTAGGCGTAGTCGTAATACATGCTACGTACACCTTCGATGGCAGGCAGCTTTAAGCGGAGGTTGTACCGGAAGACGCGGTTGCTGTCTCGCTTCGCCAGCTTGTAGCGTTTCTGAACTTCGCCAAGTCGCTTATTAAGAAGAACGATTTGATCGCATGCTTTCTTAAAGCGACCTTCCGCTTCAGTCAGCGAGAATCGCTTGTCCAGTGTTTTCATTCGAGAAGGCATTTCGGATAGTTGTTTTGAGAGCTATTGCAAGGCAATAATGATTTCACTAATGCCGCATCAGTAATTTATACGCTGCTTACGAGAATACACAAGTCTTCGATGCCACTACTTGACACAGTCGCTCGGTATTTCTGAGATGACACTTGCTTATTAACACGAGTCGTTGAAACAACAATGACACGATAGTATCGATAATTAATCACCCTGACTCGTTAATCCAATCAACATGGAAAAGAAATCGAAAAATAAGTCAGAGAATGGAAATTACGGGCATGGTTTCTCGGATGGACGTGGCAAACATGGCGGCGGTGGAGGTGACGTGGGCACGAGCAATGAAAGCGAGTGGTCTTTCAATCAAAACAAAAAGAGGCTAAGACGCTCAACAGGTGGTACGTTTGATGTTCATGATAAAACTTTGTCCAAAAATGAGTTCAAGCAGTTGTCTACGGGCGATAAGCTCGTTACCTTGTTCGAGATGTTGACTAAGCAAATAGTATGAATGCCCGTGTACAGAATATTGAAGCGCACGTGTAATCTTTATCATATGACAATTCTAAGACAAACGAGCGAGTGAAAAATTTTGAATATCGTAGTATTGATGCTGAAGCCAGAAGTAGAAGGAACTATTTAATTTTTCGTGGTATACCGGAGTTATTGAAATCCGAAAACTGNTAAGCTCGTTACCTTGTTCGAGATGTTGACATTTGCAAATAGTATGAATGCCCGTGTACAGAATATTGAAGCGCACATGCAATCTATATCATATGACAATTCTAAAACAAACGAGCGAATGAAAATCCTTGAATATCGTCGTATTGATGCTGAAGCCAGAAGTAGAAGGAACAATTTAATGTTTCGTGGTATACCGGAGTTATTTAAATCCGACAACTGTATTGATTTAGTAAAGAGATTTATCTGTGTTGACCTAGATATTGACACAAACAGTATTTTCATTCAACGTGCGCATCGATTGGGTGCACCCAACCGTGACAAATTCAGACCAATTTTAGCCTGTTTCCGTGATCACCGGGACGTGGAGAACATACTCTCGTTTGCACATAAACTAAAGGGCAAACCCGAACTCGGTATAAACAGGGATTACCCAAATGAAANTCCAGACCAATTATAGCCTGTTTCCGTGATCACCAGGACGTGGACAACATACTCTCGTTTGCACATAAACTAAAGGGCAAACCGGAACTCGGTATAAACAGGGGTTATCCAAATGAAATAGTTGAGGACAGGTCCCGCATTTGGCCGAAATTCAAAGACATGAAGGCTGCGAATCCCCCACGTACAGTACATATTGGTTACCCAGCCAAACTCATTGTGCAGAAAAAGGTAGTGATTGATGAGTTCCCCGACTGGAGAGAAGTGCTACAAACATCTAGACTAAAACATAAACAAATTGACCCTAACAAACATGGAAACATCACGACGCCAAACAGTTCTGAGCTCCCGTCTCAGAATAGGTTCGGATGCTTTATGGAAACCGGTTCAGCGAGTAGTGAGAGCGATTTCCAAACCCCCGATATCTAGACCGAGGAAGAGGTTGACCAATACAGCCAGGTCATGCGGGACTACGAAAACGCCACCGAGTGATAAACCCCCGACGCAACAGAGTGATAAACCCCCGGAAATAACGACGACTTAGGATGTTGGGGGCGATGTCCCGATCAACCGCTTTGACTGTAAGAAACGCCAACATATTAATATGAAAACTCTTAAAATTGGGCTCGCTTAATGTATGCGGCCTTAAAAGGCATTCGAACTTTCCAGAATTTATCTCCCTTATACATGACTATGACATATTTTTTGTATCGGAATCTAAACTTGATCAGTATGATGTGATCAAATTGACGGTTACACTTACATTAATTACCTAGTTGTAATATTTTGTACCATGTACAATTAATTTTGTTGTACAGACATCATAACTACCGTTTCGGCAGTATCCTAACTAGACTGCTTCAAATTATCAATTACATGAGGATATTAAACTCACCCCATGTACAGGTCCAAATGTGGTGCCTCCGGTTAATCATTGAAGAGTGTTCACGGATATATCCGGTGAAAATCACAAGATTATTCCACATGCTTAAAAAAAACTCCAACATTGTTTAACAAGCGTGAATCGCACATGTCAACAAAACTCTCATGTCTGCTACACTAACCTGATTAACTCACGTGACAATGTTTACGTCACCCGTCAATTACTTCTTCACGCGCTTGTCAATAACCTATAGTATGTTTCAATATTTGAGGTTACTATACATTTAAAATGTACTACGCCCAGGTAAAAGTCCAATTACTAGGTAAAAAAACAACTGGACACCTACCCCCTTCCCAATTCCCTAAATCATTATTAGATCTACCTAGGAAAATGTATGTTACTTATTTTTCTTAGTAGATCTTACCTAACCATGCCATGTGAAAATTATGTTTATATGACTATATTGTTCTGTATACTCATATGTTGCAATTGTAACTTGAGTTAAATAAATATATGTTCTGTTCTGTTCTTCTTAATGACCTGGTCAAAGTTGTTTGGTAAACATCCGTGATGGTGCATGTCCGTGGTCAGCTGTGAAGCGAGCTGGATCGGACTTGACCTTAACTGTCCACTGAAGCGAAAAATATACAGCAAAACAAACAATGTGTTCAAAGCTTAAAGATAAGGAGTCTAGAGGAATGCCACAAACCACAACGGGTTTTAAAACACAGCCATGTAGTACATGTTTAAACAGAAAATCATGATTTTAAGATTTTCAAACACACTGAGATTGCGGTAGATAAAGACATTTGATATGCATGCACACTGAGATTGCGGTAGATAAAGACATTTGATATGCATGCACAATGGATCAATTTAAAATGCGTCAAGAAGAATGGCTAACAATTATACACACACCTGAAAAGACTACTTGCCCCCTTACTGTACAGAATGCTAGTACCGCATGTACCTTCATTCTGAAACACGATACATGGTTAAATATGATTCAGTGTACACATGCGTTTTTAAGAATATCAAGATATCATGTAACTATTTGTGAGAGCAATAAGGNTTATACACACACCTGAAAAGACTACTTGCCCCCTTACTGTGGAGAATGCTAGTACCGCATGTACCTTCATTCTGAAACACGATACATGGTTAAATATGATTCAGTGTACACATGCGTTTTTAAGAATATCAAGATATCATGTAACTATTTGTGAGAGCAATAAGGACAACTCGTGAACAGACGAACTTCATTCTTTACGGAATTACCTTCCGTGTATTCAAGTATGTATATCATAAACGGCTTAAAGTGTCCTAGTCACAGAAGGTGAGGCGAATATAAATGACGCACACAACTTGTTGGGAGTGACAGAAATTCAATACGAATCGAATGCAGCCAATTATTCATCGTTTAATTATATAATATTTATACAAATAATATAAACGACGTTTTGTAAAAGCCCTTCTAAAAATAGACAATGAATGTTTTGCTGTGTGATCGTATATCAGCCATTTTTGGCAGTGTATGCCAAATGTGAATCTTCATGTTTATTAAACATAAATGCATTATTTGTTGTAATTATTTAATTAATTCATTTTACTTATTGATTTCTCTGTAAATATAAACATATTGGAAAGTATATTGCAATTATTAATACCATTGAACCCAAATAAGCGCGCAAAGGGACTCTATCCGGGTCCCGTATGTGATAATCGGATGTTCTAGCAACTACGCTAGAGTCAGACATATTCTGTTTAGCTTGTAATTTTGAACTTATTGTTTGCTAATAAGGATACGCATGGTGTAAAATTGATTCGGTCTTGTGCTAATTGTACAACTATAAACAATGAGGCATAAATAGGTTAAGCTGTTCTATTAAACAGTACCATGTTTAATTTCGTGAACTGTTCAACACAGTGTTATTTTATTTTTAATTCCCCTATATGTGACGTTGCCGCATTTATTAGTATTTGAATAGTACGTTTATCTGTGCATACCATAAGAACCGCTGTTGGAAATGTTCTTGCCCCTCAATACGTAATGGTGAGTTTTTCTCTCACAGATGATTGTATTCAGAGGAACATAACATAAGTATGAGCTATGTCATTTAATATTGAACCTGCATTACATATCCCTCATTTGGTATTGACCTATGTTAGGTTTTGTTCACTGCTTTTCGGAGTGTTTATGTTGCCATTCAAGTCTTTAACACAGCGGATTAAAAGAAGGGCATAATTATACTTGCAAAACAAGAATTTGTTTATGTATTTACATGTTTACGGATAATTAACCCATAGTTCTCGTTCTTATAATGCTAAATCATGTTAAAAATTGTCCGAGGACACTATTCGGCGGGCGAAGTTTATTAAAGTGCAGTTGTTATATAGTTATGAAAGAAATATTTATACGCAAGCGCATTATCGAAGCAGTATTGAAGTGTAACATAAAATTATTCTCGTTTTGAAAAATACGGTTTTGTAATGATATTGGTGTAGGGCATGTTATTTAACAGGACAAGGACAAGTCATTGTTAAGCACGGATTTCTCGTTTTGTCATTTATATGCGTTGTTATTCTATTGATTCGCCATTCGATGTGTGTTTTTGACGGGAAAAATATATGGAGAAGGAGACATAAATGGTGATAAACCCGCCCTCTCGCCACTTTTAATATGTGTGTTTGTTAAAATAATCAACTTCATGTATTTACGTGTTGATTTTTAATAAAGTTACGTTTTAGTTTATTTTCAGTTCAGTTACTAGTTTATGTCAGATGGGGACCCTAACCCGATCCGGCTCCGTTTTCGGAAAGAGTCTGGTCTGGAGCTACCATGTCCGCTAATGAGACCACGACATCTTGCATGCCTAACTAGTGGACATGATATATCCCGAACAAACTACGCGGATGCGCAGGTTGGTTAAGAGCTGCATGTGTGCATATGGCATAAGACCAATTTTCACATGACGCGGCTGAAAAAAAACCTGCAGTAAAATCCCAATAAAATCCATATTATATCACTAATATGGATTACAAAACATGAGTTGAGATCAGGTAATCGCAAACAAATCACTTCTTCCGTTTTGTGCAATATCTAGTATTTCATCGTATTTTACCAAATGCAATGTGTAGCCGTGCTCCTGGGATACTAGGCGTACCATTTTATCTTCCACAAAGAGCAACACTTTTTGAAGTATTTTCCTTAGAAACGTAACTTATTAAGTTGAAACTAGAAAGTGGATGTGTCAAAGTGTTAATTGCATACGAGTAATTGCATTCTGAGACTAAAATACGTCAAATTAAGATGTTATACATATTTTGGGATCTTCAAGAGGGACGGAAATGAAAGTAAGTACGATTTTACTATAAACTTAACACATATCCTCAATATCATCATCTTATATTTGATTTTTTCACAGCACCCAGGTCCGGGGAGGACGGTATTCAGCAGCAGTTCTGCTACACGCAAGCTTTCTCGCGTCTGCACGGCTCTGATTCTGTCGTCTGCGCTGCATACTGATTGTGCATTATCCGGACACTGTGAAGGTCATTCTTCGTGCTTCAGGTTTTACCGTGTAGCGCTTCTAACCATTTTATAATCCGTTTACAAGGTTAACGTAGCGTTAAGATTATTCATTATAAAAGTGTTTTATTTTAATGATGAATCTGTAGCCAGTTTCGGTGGAATAAATTCATAACACTTGCGGTATATCAACTGTTGGATAACATAGGTAACGTACTAGTAAACATACTTTACTTAAGGTAATTATTTCAAATGCACGGATGTCAATGCTGTTTTGCTTATACGATCGGAAGGAAATAAGCTCCGTATTAAAAACAGCAGATGTACATCATATTAAAACAAATATACTTTTAAATAAAAAACACTATATTTATAATTATTAGACCTTAAACGCATGCATAGATATTTAAAATACACATGGAGGCATCACGCAAAACTTGAAATGAGTAACATTACATCTGTAATAAAATGATATAGTTTATTTATATTTGGTATTCGCTGATCTCCCAATAGACCAATAGCATAATGAGGGTTGAAATACTACTTGCAAAACAATGCACACAGAGCATAACACTTGTTAAACATAGTGGTCTATATAAAGATGCTAATCTATAAAATAATAGCATTGTTTTGCAAAAAAAATGTCTTCTTAAAACTCAAAAGTGTATCATTGCCTTTTAATCTGGCCCGTCAAAACGTCTGTTTGTTTACACTTTGCTGATTATCTGATTGTTGTCGATGAATGCCAGAGTCTTCGGAGCTTTCAGTCTCTGCGCGAACGTACATGTATATCGACATATTTTCTGAGATAATCGACCGATTCACAAATTAAATAAATAAAGGCTGCTTTTTGCTTCAACTGTATTCTTCCGTTTATTTAAACTGTGTAAATATTGCCAGTAGGGATGAATGCCTACTTTGAGGTATGCTTAACAGTGCCTTTTTAGAAACGAGAAATATCAACACATTTCTTAGAAGATACATATTTGGCATCCTTAAATTGACGATTGTTTTTCAAATCATTTTTGAATCAACAAAAAATCAAATAGCGGTAACCGTTATGCATTGGCCAATAAAGAAATATATGTCGTTCTGATGCTTGCCTATTACAAACCTCGGGCTAAGTCCTCATCGTGTTTTCCTTCGCATTAAAACCTCAAGTCGTTGCTTAATAATCGATAACCAACGAAACTTTTTATTTTTTTAAAGGAACTTGTTCACTTTGGAAAATGATAATATTAAAGAAAGTAAAATTGCCATCGATTCAAAAAAATAAATACGGTATATGCTATATTTAAACATGCGTAATAACTATTCTTTCAACTATAAAACAAAAATCGGTTCTTTAATAAATATTCTGGCATAAATCGAAAACTATTTCGTGGAAAATACATATATTAACAACAGAGTGTAGATTTGGGTAAGATATGTTTTTGTGTTTTAATATTGCACACATTTTACTTTGCTGCATTTGTAAGTTTTGCATAAAATTCAATTTCGAAAAAAGTTCCTCTTGTATATATTTTATCTTATTTCAGCCTATATAGCAAAGAGACTCCAGGCACGGTGTACATGCATGGTTGGGCGAGGGTCTTCTGATTGCAAGTGAGGACACATGGTTGCAAAACCGACGTCTGCTCACTCCCGCCTTCCACTTCGACATGCTCAAGTCCTCTCTTAGCCAGCAGAATGCGTGTACGGATGTACTGATGGTTGGTTGTACAAAGTCAGCATTAATCCATAAAAACTGACAATATAAACACAATTTACTACCACTCCAGAAAAGACTTACTATATATAGACTGGCGTCTAAAAACCCACGTTTACCTCTTGGAAAAACGAATCTGAAAAATCTCAAATCCTTTCAAAATCACATACCGTATCAACCGTTACTATTTGCATGGAAATATAATAGCTAGATTAAATTGGTCAATATTATTTTTACCTACCTCTTTCATTGGGTATTCCAATTTTGAGATGCGGATAATAACTATCAATTTGCTCAAATTCATTTTAGCGGTTTACCTACCTATTAGATTTAGGGTAATAGAAAAAGTAAATTATGATTGGAGAATGACATTTGCCATAACAAAACAGATGTTGAGAAAGGTTATATGATTTTAATGTATTTAATATACAATAGACATACAGTCCATGAGTTTACATATTCAAAACAAAGTAACATATATAAATGCATTACAGTTAATCAGTATTGAATTCAATAAGTTGTTAAATAAAGTATCAACACATGAAAAGGTCAAGGACATTTGGATTACAGCATTGAGAACATAGCTAACAATGTTATAACGATAACATCAAACACAACAAAGACGAATCTACAAGAGAGCGAGAAGTCAAGTTTGATAAATATATTAAACACTTATTATCATAATAATATTTATACATGTTTCATTGAATGAATGCTTCAGGTACGAACATGGCTAAGTTTCTGTTGGTACTTGTATTATCCGATTGCATTAAATCAATTAACTTAATCATGTTTGGTCTTTTCCGGTAATGTTTATTTATATACCATTTTCTTATATCATCATATAAGGAACATTCTTATAAAGATGAAATGTATCCTCAAGAACATTGCAATGTTGACATTTTCTCTCTTGAACAGGTATAGATTAAGGTTTATGCCATCGGCCTGTTTTTTGAATGAAAGTAATAAATCAGCATGTGAAGTGGTGCACCTACATGTTGAAGTTTTAGTGTAGTTGGTACCTTTGTAATCGGAATTAGGATTTCTATATATTTTGTCCTGTGTATGCTGCAATCAATAACTTCATGCGAGAAAAAAAACGTTACCAAGATATAAATAATCATGTGTACCTAAGTTTAAACTGCAGTTTTGATAAGGGTTGTAAATACCGTTTTAGCATAATGAACATTGCAGACGTTTTGTCGAGTGCAATTTGAAAGCTAAAGCTATATTGATAACACAACTATCATCAATAATCTTCAAAACATGTATCAATCGTGTGAACTTGCGATAGCGTGCACATGCCAGTAGATAATGAAGGTAGCGTCTGCAGACGACAATGTTTGTGGTATGCATGGCACCTTTCAAATAATGATAACGTGGTCATTGATAGTTATATCGTGATTACGATGATTAAAATGTTACATAAAGAGTTTCACAATATTTGCATTATTCACGTTCCACTCCCGCCATCCGCCACAGCAAAATACCACAGAAAAATTGAATATATGTCAGTAAATTATAAACAGATAACAACTGTAGTGATGTATAATTCACATTTTCATCTCTAAGTCTGCATTCGCGAGTCTAGAGGGTCAATTATTTAACAGTACTTGGGCATACCCCGATGCCTACCTTTAGTAAATATAGCCATTAGCTTGATAACGTTAATCATATACACAGAAACATAAATATTACTAACGTTAAATGTTTTATTGTGTGCTTCAGAACACGATGGAAAAGTTCGCTGCATCCGGTCAGTCGTTTGTAGCGTTCATACAGCTGGGCCTTAGTTCACTGGACATCTTCTCGAGATTCGCATTTTTCCGAGAGATCAACTGCCAAAAAGAAGGGAAGGATCTAGGGTCTTGTTCCATCAAAGATCTTAGGACAATGCTTATTCATAACGCGTTTGTGGTTTCAGAATTAACTTTTCTGTTAATATTGTCCTGTCATACTGAACGGTAGAAACAAGGTTCCTGTCCCATCAAAGCTATAACGGTAATCTTAAGTTATGACGAATTTGTGCAGTTGTGGAAAATACACGTTAATGATCTTTATCTTACCGCCAGACAAAATGGTTGGAGTATGTTCCTGCCTCATTAATCGTATGTTACGACATATTTGTGCAATAATTTTTTTTAAATGCTGATAGTCATATTCTTCCTGCCATCTCTAACAGTTGTATCAATGACAAAAGCCTTTAACTTTGTTTGTATGTTTAAATCATCAAAACAAAGTGAAGCTAATAGTAGTAAATGTTAAACACACAGTTTCAAGTCACAATCACTTTTAACACTCTATATTGAATATGAAATATAAAACTCATAAATTACCCAATATGTGTATTATCATTTGAGTGTGGTTTCCTCGGTTGTCTTGGGAAAAGATGACTACCCGACCACGTGGGGAGGGTATTTAATATATCCAGTAGATATTATATATATTCTCCTTTGCCTTAAAGGGACTTGTTCACACTTAAATTGCACTGTTTTTAAGTTTTTCATTTAATGCTTTAAATTGATAAATTTAAACATCGAAAATAACGTGCTCCAGAATAAAACAAAAATAAAGTTAAAATAAGAAAGAAAAACGTAAGCCGCACCAAGGCTCGAACCGACGACCCTTGAATCGGTTTTCCCCGACTTAATATAGATTTTAAATATTAATTTAAATATAAACACGCGTTGTGACAACAACAACAAAAAAATGGCGGAATTTGTATCGTCAAACACGGAAGAAGAAGG
>VMBQ01003893.1:12411-32312 GCA_007657795.1 Dreissena rostriformis
CTGCTGCTGCTGTTACTGCTGCTACGAGATGCCGCAATTTTTTAGTTGTTGCTGAAAAAGTTACTATAACACCGTGCTTGCAGTTGAAAAAATTACTCCCACACCGGTCGACATGCGACACTTGAGCGATATTTGCTCGATATAGTGTCGCGCGTCGTATCGTGCGTCGAGCAAATGTCGCGTGTCGACCTAGGTCGACAGTCGACATTTGCACGAGATTTGCTCGATATAGTATCGAGTGTCATATCGTGCGTCGAGAGAATGTCGCGCATCGTATCGTTCGTCGAGAAAATGTCGCGTGTCGACCTAGGGAATTTTAGGTCGACAGGCGACATTTGCGCGACATTTGCTCTATATTGTGTCGAGTGTCATTTTAAATGTCGAGCGTCGTATCGTGCGTCGCATAAATGTCGAGTGTCGCGCTCGAAGGTCGACACAAGGCATTCAAGCGACATTCAAGCGATATTCAAGCGACACTCAATATGACAGTCGACAATTCAATCGACAGTCAAGATTTTCTGCAATATTGTTTTTCTAAAACCCAGCGCCATATGCGACAGTCAAATCTTGATTGTCGAATGATTGTCGCATGTCGACTTCACATGTCGAGTGTCATATTGTGCGTCGCTTATCTGTCGTGCCTCGACCTCGAAGGTCGACACACGACAATCAACATGGCCCTATCCGGATTCCGTAGAATTCGATAGTTCTATTTTGATATTTTTGTTTACATTTTGTGCCCTAGTTTCCAGAGAAAGAACATGTAAATCACAAGCATGATGCATGCATGGACAAGTTCCGTTAATTTTATCAATGAAACGTTCTAATTTCGGGGGTGATTTTATCAATCTTAACTTGAATAAAAACACTTAAACACGTTCATACAAACAATCAAGAAATAAAAGGTAATTAAAGCAAGTTTACGTTTTTCTACACAACTAACGTAAAAGTGGTTAGGAACTTATGCTGTGAATGTTACTATGTAAAATGTTTAAAAAATGATATATCGCAAAAATCAAATGATTTCCGAAATATTTCTGAGATGGCCATCCAAAAACCTGCTCATCTTATAACAACACCAAGAAGAACTTTTTATGCATAGAATGGGGCTCGTGAAGATCACCATACCAGTTTATAAACAAAGCCAATGTTTACAAACAGTTTGAATTGTAGGACAGTGTTAAACGGTGTGCACACGATCAAATACTTTCTTCTCGCAGTGTATAAATGAAGTTTAAACATCAAAAATACAATTTATCGCTATTTAGTGTGTCATGTGTTCAGAAAGTAGTTTTACAAAGGCGTGATAAAATATTTATGTTCTACAAAGAATGATTAAATTATATTGGCATTAAGCTTTTCCGCCTCATAATAATGGAAAAAATGGAGTTCAAAAGTGATCGTAGACAGTTATGCAGAAAAAAAAGAAAATTAGCGAGTAAAAGACGAACTGACAGCTAATATGGCGTAGCTCTAGTTCTTATTATTGTGTCGAAATATTTGACTCCATCTCTTTGCTTAAAAAACGTCAGTTCGTGTTAATTTCTACCGGACGTGGAAAAGTATACATTTTGTCTACGATCACAAAATTCACAATCACTGAAACATTGTGATAAAGGGGAGAAGTGATTGGATGTGTAAATAAAACCATCTTACACAAGGTTTTCACTTTTAATATTTTAAACGATTCATTGAAAGTCTTGAAAGTGATATAATATCAGAATGTATAAAAGAAAGTTTCAACACATTATTCGAAAGTTTATTATAACGATTTAATTCTTACAAAATGAAACAAGCTTGTTTAGAGATCTTCAACGAACAGCTGAAAAGTAATACAACCACTGCATTGTAAAGAAACGGTTTATTAATGCATACAATAACTATTTAACATAAAGAATAGTGTTGTCGAATTTGACATCAATACTTTACGTGAAAGTAAGAATTTTTAGGAAGTTTTAAATTATATTGCCTCTTTCCTGCATTTCCAGCTTCATTAAGGGCAAACTTGATCTTAATTAACACATTTAGATATAGATTTTGATTTTGATATTGTTGGTATTTCCAACAAAGTGAAGTAAAGTAAGTTAAGAGATAATATATGAATTTAGTAAAAAAAAGAATTTTATGGAGGTTCTAAAGCAAGCCTGTACTTGTTTTAAACATTTCATATCAGCATATTAAATCATGATTTAAATGTTAAAATTGTATTAATATTGATTTGAAAATAGACTTTTAAACAAAAGCACTCCGTTTCAAAATGAACATTTATTAAATATCAGAGTGAGATTATTGTCTTACTACAAATAAATAACACAACTGTGAAAGGGATATCTTTTTAAATTCCACAATATCGGGCTGGCTGAATGTACAGGAATGTCTGAATTATAGGAAATAATGCTGGGTTATTAAAACTCTAACAACAACCAGACAACGAACAAAAATCAAGAATAAGCTTAATACTAATGATTAATGCAAATGCTGGTGAGTAACTTTACACATTCAAAATTCAGGAAAAAATAACGAAATTAACATAAACAATATTTTTGTATTAATTTCACAATATTTGTTGTCAAGAATCAATATTACACTCATATATTTAACAGTAAATGCGTTAACATGGGTATGATCTATAAGCGTATTTGTTTCTCTTAAAATGTATAAAATGGGTAATTGATGAACTTACTGATCTACACGTATGCACTTATTTAAAGTACCTATCTTTTGTCTTAGTTATAGTTCAGTAGTCTCTGGCAGAATTCTAAGCTTGGTTATACTTACAACCAAGAGATAGTTCGCTTTGTACCACTGTACCAGTGTATTTGGCTTCAATGAAATCAGAAGAAGTATAAGCTTTAGTGATACATGTAAGCTGTATACAGTACACATGCATTATAGTTATTATAATTTATGAAATATTACAACCAATGGAACTCCAGAAACTATGTCAGTAGTGCAATTCTTGTCCTTATCCACTTCTTTTACAACAGAACAATAAAATAAACTTACAATAATAACAACCGGGATCATAACCCTGGTGCGAAGCACTGGGGTCCAAAACTCTGCACCCATCCCAGAATAAATCACAAGCCAAACGTGCGTCTAAACCGATCTCAATAAATTGTACCTAAGCAGACATAACATGTAAACATGAATTCCAAAACGTGCTGCGTGAATCGAATACCGTACTATTTTTAGTGAACTAGTGTCGTAGGTATCGGAAATCTATTAAAAACGAAAGGGGCGAAGTTTTAGAGTTATTTGTAAACAATAAAATAATATCAATCTATAAGAGATATGAAACTAGCGAGTTAGCAATGTGTCTACGGAACATTTTTAAACACACTAGGTGTAAAACAGATTGTTAACATCTTTAATTCACATAACAAAAATAGTTCTACTGCTAACAGCCTCTGAAGACGGAAATATGGCAAAATTGAAGATATGACAGTCTGCAGGCACATTTGTAATTTGCATATTTTCATAGTATTGTGAATACTTATATAAAGAAAATTATTTAAACAATTATATTGCCTTAACAAATCAATATGCATTCAATGGATTTAGAACATATACGACCCAATCAGTAATTCTGAAAAATCATTCCATTTGCTTTGTCAACAAGAATATTCATGGTTTGCTAGAAAATGGTCCCACATTCGGTCAACCATGTTTTTTTTACGAATCGAGATATGTTCCTAAAGTGATTTGAAAGAGACACATATTACTGTAAAATGCCCGCCCCATGAAACAGTTTTCGTAACTAATAATGAGCTTTATCCGAAATTACACCAACTAAATAGTGTTATCAAATTATTTAAATATCTAATAACACATTTTTACCGGAAGATGTTATAAGTTTACAAGACTGCGAAGTTGCTTCGCCTCTTAGAGCATACGCTGTTTGAAACAAATCCAAACACTTTTTACGATTTTTCTTTTTTTTCGAGAACCACACATGGATTTTTCAAGTTAAAATCTGGTAAATATAGAAAACGGGTATGCAAATTAAAATTTAACATAAATTAAAAAAAAACACATATTAATTTCACGGAAAACATTTTTAATACAGACTAAAAATACATGCTGTATAACTACCAGAATTTTTGTTTTCATTTAAGGTGTTGATGACAAATGAAGAGAGCCATGTATATGTCAATAGTGAAGAAGAATATTCTTGTGAAGTACATGAAGCTATGATTCAATTACAGTCCAGACATTATTTCTGACATATATTCTTAAGCTGTCTATTTATGACGTCTGGGACGTCTTGTCTCTGCGATGCTGACTGAAAAGAAGAAGATTAAAACAATGTCCTGTTACTTTGTGCATTGTGATTTATTTTATGGAAACAACACATTTGTGTGCGTTGTCCCACAATTTTGCTATATTGTATTCATTTCTTTTAAAAATCAATATGAATGCTTTGAAAAACGTACCGAAGTAGTTTGAAGAGTAACCTTCCGTAAATTTTCCACTTGTTCGTCTGCTTCGTTCCTGCAGAAACATGCTGCTTCCTGCAAAAACAGAGTGTAGACGTATTATAATAACGTATTTTTTTGCGTAAGCCTTCTTTATCACTTGCAAAAAATACAACACGTTTTCAAATGCGTAGTTAGTTAGTTACCGTCATTATGACTCAGCATTGTAATAGATTTCTGCTCATCGCTGTATATTGCAGGTCAAACGCAAGTCTCAACAGTTCGCAGGTATGCGTTGTAACGAATCTACATGAATCAATTTTGATTGGATTTTGTTATTTGTGATGAATAAGTAAATTTAAACGTAATCAATTATTTAGTCAATATTTTTAAATATTGTCTTGTAATCCATAGAAATACAAATAAAATACTCACAATTGATGTATTTCAATAATTTTCTGATTTTAGACGAATTACCTGGTATTTACTGCACACATTCATGTAGTGTGTCATGTTTGTTTTATCCTGTGGTATTCTAGTATTGCGTGTTCTTCTTCATATAAATAGCTTTTGGTGGCAAACACTTGTGTAAGGGTTTGCATGAATATTTCAAACATGAGTGTTTATTTGTTTATTATATGAGTATGTACCTCAATGAGACAGGAATTGTATGTTAAAGGATGTAGTGTAATTATTTACTTTTACTACTATGATACAAATAATTTTAGTGACAAGATTTGAATGTTGTACTGTAGGCAATTGTACATGTCCCAAGTGATATACAAGTATGTACCATACTGACTTTAGCTAGCTAGAGATCAGCTAACTGGCTATTTGGTTGTGTGTGTTCTTTTAGTCATACATTCATAGAAGTTTATTATCCATCTTTTCATCATCATCAAAATTCTCTTTAAAATATCTAAAACTAGAAATGGCGCGGCAGAGGCCGACGCGTATCCCCACACCGAATGTTTGACCTACATGTGCCCCAGGGTTGGTAATGGGGCCATGCATAGTCGAGATTGACCNAGTGGTGAAAAGTCAAGGTCATCCTTCAAGGTCAAAGGTCAAAAACAAAACCCAATGGAAGTAATAAGCTTTTAAGGGAGATAATTTCTATACCTGCCAAATGATAAATAGAAATTTTATTTCAAAGCGGCACAGTAGGGGCATTGTGTTTTTGACAAACACATCTCTTGTTCTAAAATGGTTATGTACAATTATGCTTTAAGCCAGCAAGGGTTTCAGCTCATTCAGAATGATAAATAATGATTTACAATGTTGTGAGATTTAAAAAAAAAAGATCCTTAGACAATAGTAACACATTTTTAGAGAACTAAATAACTCAACAGATTAATAACTATAGTCATGCCCAACATGACCATCAGTCAATTATTTTAACAGAAACAGATTCATTAGTTGAGATAAAAAATACATAATGGTCAGTGCTGTATGGCAAGTTCTCATTGACTTGTTTCAGCTGAGAGAAGGAAGACATGGTCTGGCTCAATTGACAAACCGGAAGAGGACATTGCTGCCAATCATGCAGAGACAGACGACGAACAACATGGCGGAGACAGCGACAACAACTTCTTCCTGTCTTCTGACACTGGCAAATATGCAAGCCCGAAGAACAGTAATGACCACCAGGATAAATATAGCCCTAGGAATCACCCACAAGAAGGTTACACACGAGCTAGGCAGTATCAAGTAGAGGAGGACTATTCAGTGGATGATGAACAATACAGTGGCAAGTACAGTGAGGACTCTTATTCTAGATGAGACAACTCTTCTTCAAGAGGCAACACTTATTTCAAGGGTGATAACTCATACACAATGGGAGGGAATTCCAGTGGGTATCCAGATATGTACAATTCTACCTCATATTCTGAACAGCCAAACTTCAAAATTTAACAGCTAATTGTGGAGAATGTTTATTTTAATTATGCAATTTGATATGTTTTGATTTGGGTATTATTGTCATTTAGAAGTATTATACTGTTTGTTTTTAAACTATGCATTTGATTGTGAAAATGTGCTTCCAGACATGGCAATTTCTTTACATTTTAGAAGATACATTTGATACACTTTTATGACCTTGTATAATATCTTAGTCAGGTTGGCATGTCAAATCTTATTAAGTTTCATTTTAGAGTAAGTCACTTTTAGTTGAAATTTGACTGACATTAAAACCTGAACAACATTTCACATGAACCCGTGGCTATCTGTGTGTTGTTTGAATTTCAGTTCTTTAATATCAAATTGTCAACCTAAAAACCATCCAAGAAACCAGAAAGTAACGCTTCATAGCCTTTGATAATACGGTGGGTATCTGTATAGAATAATTGTATGAAAATGAAGCAACAGAATCTGTTGTTAATGTACTGTGTCTTACAATAATTGACCTGGGTCATGCGAAATATGTCATAAGCCTTAAGCGCATCCGCTTTTCCGGTTATCAATACATTCCAAAAGTGTTGTCTCTGTTAAAAACTTGCAATATTTCCATTATTTGTTTTTAGAACAGTTTGATATGCTGATTTATTATAACTATAGTTTTGTTTCTTTTTTTTATAATATATAAGATGCAAAATCAAGTTTGTATGTGATCAACATGATACATATTTTTTAGCTCGGCTGTTTTCGAAGAAAACCCGAGGTATTGTCATAGCCCTCTCGTCTGCCGCGACGTCGTCTTCGTCGTCGTAGTCGTCGTGGTAGTCGTCGTCGTCCGAAAACTTTAACATTGGCTATAACTTTTGCATTATTGAAGATAGCAACTTGATATTTGGCATGCATGTGTATCTCATTAAGCTGCACATTTTGAGTGGTGAAAGGTCAAGGTCAAGGTCATTCTTTAAGGTCAAAGGTCATTTTTTGGAGAGGTGAAAAGGTCATGGTCAATGATGACCTTCAAGGTCAAATGTAAAAATAAAATAATCCAGGCAACCACAGCCGAGCGTTGGCATCCGCTCGACGGTGCTCTTGTTAATAATTAACTGTTATTCTATTGAATGTAAATTTGAATTACTGTGTTATTGTTATATACTTTATGTTTTATAAAATTGAAATCAAATGTTAAAAATACAGATATACTTTAAGTAGTCACTTTTCATGTTAAAATAATGCATTAAAACTCGTATTTTTATGATTATTGAGGGTTTATCGTGAAACCGTTGTATGAAGTAAAGAAAGGTTTAGTAGATGCATCTGTTCCACACGCACCTGTCAAATTACCCAGATAATGTATTCTTTAGCCCTCTGTGTTTTAAATTGGGGTAATGTGGTTTGAACATAGTGCAATACATGGCTACCACCACCATGTGTAGGATCTTGCTTGTTGTCCTATTTTTACCAACATATCTTGTAAATGAGAGTGATTGTAGACATGTTTTGCTACTGTCCATTCACCTGTCTTATTAACCCTCATTTGCTGATTAAGATTTTTTATTACTTATATACTATTTCATTTTGATAAGTTTCGTTTTAATGAGAATTATAAACTCGTTGATTTTATTATCTTTTTTTTATTGTTATTTTAAAACGACATTGGATATATTTTGAACAATTTCATGTTAAGCTGTCTACATGGAAAAAGTAGATTATTCATGAGAAGTTAAGTATATGCATACACATGCATACCTATATCATTAGTTTATGTCTTATTGTCATCGCAATAAGTTGCCATTGTTGAATTAATGTTGTTCTTGTAGACTCACATAATCTGACAGACGGATCTGTTATATAACCCTTTCAGTTTTAATTTAAGTTTAAAAAAAAAATATTGTCATTTTATCATCCCAATCAACATTTTATACAACCATCATCAAAAACATCTTGATTACTTTCATGATCATGAACATATTCATTATTGCTTTTTGTATCTACATTTCAAACATCTGTGATGAGTTGAACATAAAAATAATCATCATGAGCAGCAGAATAATTGAGTACACCAGCAACAGCATCATTACAACATTGTTTGAGTAAATATCAATATATATATTTTACATTTGTTGTAGACATACCAGTATGTGGATTGTTTTGACGGTATGTGGATTTTTTTACATGCATTTTTACATCTTTTTAGTATTTTGATATATCTATGCAAGTTGTGTGATTATTAACATTTAAGGTAATGATATTATAACATTTATGTTTAGATTGTAATGGAACTCATTTGTATCATTCAAAGTATATTTACATATAATTTTATTACTATAATTTTTGTCAAGATTAAATTTGTACTATGTTTTATGTGGATATATTAATTTCTTCGACATGTACATCATTTGACTGGTACGCATGTATTCATCTGTATCTTGATCAAATACATGAAAGAAGCTTAGTTTGACTTGAGTTGTAATTAAATGGTTGTTATTTGTCAATCTCTGAACAATGCTGCCAGCATTAATTTCTAAAGCAGAAGTATTTTACATCTGTTTGCGTGCAAACACCTCACAACACGGACTATTTACAATACCACGATGTCTTTTATCAGATAAAATACAGGTACATACAATCTTTAATTCAGGAATGAAATAAGTACATTATATCTACCGGTACATCAATTGTTTTTATGTAGGTGACAGTAGATGACCCCTATTGAATTTGGGGTCACTAGGTCAAAGTTCAAGGTCACTGTCACAATAAGTGTGTAAATCGTTTCAGATCAATCACTTGTCAACCAATTGATCGATTGACTTGTTACTTCACATGTGCATTGGTCTTGGACAGTAGATGACCCCTATTTAAATTGGGGTCACTAGGTCAAAGGTCAAGATTACTGTCACAATAAGTGTGAAAATCGAGGCCCCATTTTGGGGGCATATGTCTCCGACTGCGGAACTCTTGTTATTATTGCAATCATCGGTCAATACCTATTCGCTTTGATATTAAGATATCAATAATACTCATGTCTGGTTACTGAATGATTTCTTTGAACATTTGATTAATACGCTCATTATGATAATGTATATTTTGTGTATTATATGCTGATAATGGTGATAACATGATACTAATACGATGACGATTAAGATGATTATGACGATACAATCTTCATTACGAAGACGATGGAGATGTAGGCGGTTATGGCAGAATAGTGTTCTTGTTAATGATGACAATGCTGGTGGGGAAGTGTTTCCTTTTTTGTTGCTGTTGATGATGATGGTGGTGTTCTGCGGCTTACGATGATTATGATGTTGTTGAGGATAAAATAAGGATAACAAAGAACATATTGAGAAACATGATTATGTACCACTGCAATCCACTTTTATTTTATGATCACTAACAACAAACATCGAACCCAATAAACGGTTCAATACCAAAGTCTGGTTGACAGCGAAGAGGGTTCGTACGGTACCGTACTTTTGCATTGAACACGAATGTTGGGTTGACAGCAAAGTGTGATGTAATAAAACACAATTCAGTTTGTTTGTGTTTTTCACTTATATCAACACTCATACAAATTTAAGGCTAAATTTGTGTGAGGTTGGTTGACACAAATTAAGTTAAATGGAATTAGTTCAGCTTGATTTGATGATTTCTGTAGGTTAATAATTCACAATATGTCAGTTTCACAAAAGAATAAAAAGACCTTTTAAAAAAAGTATATTATTATAACTATGTTTCCACAACGTTTTATATCAAATCACAAAGATAATTTTCTTTTCTTGCTTTATTTGTGATTAGTTATAGAAATGTATAAGTAAACTCTGTATAGATGCAAAAAGTACTTTAAGCATAAAGAAAGTTGATAACACTCCAGAAGTGTTATTCTTTAAATATCTTTATAGTCATCTTTAATAGCTCCAATTATCAGTCAATTGTTTTTTTTTTTATATTTCAGATGTGCAAATTAAGATAGCTTAACTGTTCACATGATTTCACTCCCACGAAAAGCTCAATATAAACACTACACAGCAATATGTTTTGATTAAAATCAGACATCTTGAGTTATAGTTCGAATTTGGTTAAACTAGGTTGAAAGCAAAAGATCTTAATCGTAAGATGGCTTATCATTGTTCTTCTGAATGAAATAACCAGTTTATTTAACATTTTATAATTTTAATAAAAAAGAATCAAACATTCTACATGTTGACTAGCATCTTTAACGAGCTTAAACAAAATTAAAACTCTTTAAAAAAAACGTTTACTAAATTACTTATTCATCAATATTATTTGCAAAATGTAACACACCAACTACTGAAAATCTGAAATAGAACAGAAATACTGTATCCAAAAAATACTGTAAAAAGTACAGTATTAAAAAAGTATGCATAAAAATCGTAACCCTATAGACATATTGTTACCATGTTATAATTAACTACTTGACATTTAAAACATATCCAAATGTATTGTGCTACATAAAAACCATAACATATATACGAATTTGACAATTTTACAAGGATATAAGAATAAAATTGAAGATAAGTACTGGTAACATAAAAAGTCGCATACAAAGAAAACACGCACTCGTGTGAAAAAAAAACAGTCCCGCAAAATGTCCACATTGCCGTAGTATACCAATTGTATTAAATTATGGCTTCAGAACCATGTGTTATCGCATGTTCCAATTTCGCTGGCGGACGGGCGAATGAACAGGCGTACGGAAAGGACGAAAGACAAAACTTAATTCCGCTCAGGTGAACCGGTATATCGTGCATCTTTTTGTATGATGAAATCATGTCAGATACATGAAATGGTGTTATGTTACTGTATAATGGTAAACATTTACAATTTTCTTACATACCGTATGTGGGCTACTTTATCTACAACAACGATACAAGTTTCCAAACATTATTTTCCAATACATACTATTTCATTTTATATTGTTTGATCAAATTTAATATTTATAAAAATGTGTAGCTCTATTTTCTATTTTCTTAAAGCGATGATTTATTTAGTAATAACTACTCTCGATCGAACTCCTAAAGCAAAACTTTTTATAATTTTAATGTATCAAAAACATTAATGTTAACACTCTTAGTAATTCGTACTTAGTTGCGTCAAAACCATTCATCCATTATAGTCTGACAATTCTGGGCTAGGTTCTGGGTTGTGTTGTAAATGGAAGTTTATGGACCAATGGTAGTTTCACTCAGAGAATTATAGTTAGCATAAATTTGATTTTTGAATTGATTTTAAATGGTATTCAAGAATAACAAAGTGTAATCAAATGAAATGAATGTTGAAAATATTATTCTTACCTATATGTAAACATACGTTATAAACTGTTGACACATTAAATTAGTAGCTTACACTAAAAGCTTCAATGGAATTGCTTTTGTGGCATGGTTGTATTCATATGTCATTATTTTGTTTCAGAATAAGTGATAAATACTTATCTTATCAATATCAAATTGAAAACAATTGCAACGTTAACGTTAACAACACCCAAACGTAACAAAAGTTGTGTTAATTGTTTAAAAAACAAGAGATGTGTTTGTCAGAAACACAATTCCCCTACTGCGCCCTTTTTTTTTTGACATTTGACATTGAAGGATGACCTTGACCGTTCACAACTCAAAATGTACAGCTCCATGAGATTCACATGCATGCCAAATATCAAGTTGCTATGATCGATATTGCAAAGTAATGACCATTTTTCAAAACCTAAACGCAAATGTGACGGAATTTCAGAAGGACAGACAGACAGACGGACGGACAGTGCGATCACTATATGCCACCCTACAGAGGGCATAAAAAACATTGATACATTTACAAAATTCATACACCATATTATTCTAACACCATTTACAATTACGAATTGTAAACATATGCATTATAAAAATATATTTTGCAATTTAAAATTATTCAACTCGAATACGGTAACAAACCATACGATATTAGTTGTCCTTGTGTACGGTAACAAACAATTCGTAATTATCTGTGCTTATGTCAGCGAATTGTTATTTGTTACACCCCTGTGCAACCCCTTTATACAGGACGGGTCCACCTTCGTGCAGGAACATAGCTGGCCACACTGGAAAGTCCACCATCGGACCTGCCTTGGTGTAAGACCGATATAACTCTGTGTTGAACTTCTCTCCGTGTTGTAGAAGGCGGTCAAACACAACAGGTGGATCCTGTATGCTCATCAACCAACACAGCGGGACCGCCTCCCTCAGGAACGTCTCCACGCGTAGGGCGTCACGTGCTGAGGCGGACGTCAGTTGTTTCAACCGTTTAATATATGACTGAAATCATAAAAATAATTTGAACACTATCCGCCCGTCAAATGTTATTGTAAAACAGATAAATCTTTTTAACGTTTGACAATTTCAGTGCTAAAAATGTCGTATTCTTATTTGTTATGAACTGTTTTCATTTGTTTTTGACTACATGTATGACATAAACAAGACAATACTTACCTCTACAAGATGCTTTCCAGCTTCTTCTGCCATACTTTTTCGACTATCCTTGAGCTGTTTATTTATCACGTCTGGAACGGCTTGTCCCCGGGATGCTGACTGTAAAGTGGTTTAAAAGTGTTCTGTTAGATTGATTTTTCTTATTTTTAAGATACGCGTTTTTCAAATACTTCTACAAATATTTTACTTTACTGTATTCATTTGTTTTTCAATTCAACATCGCACAAAGTATTTAAAACTAACCAAAGTGGTTTCAAGGATTAGACATTTCCTAAGTGTTTCCATTTGTCCGTCTGCTTCGTTCCTGCAGAATGTAGCAGCCTCCTGCAAATGCATGTATTGCCATATATAGTAGATACGAACTGCAGTTGATTCTTATATACGAAAGCATTGTATATCAAATCACATACAACCAAATTTAAATATAGCAATACCGTTAATATGACAGTCAGCGTTGCAATAGTTTTCTGCTCATCTTTGTATATCTTATCCAGATGTTCAAAGGCATCCGTCCATTCATTGTCGTACAGCTCGGAGTAGCGCTCTGCAAGTTTTGTTGGGCGGTTCTTGTCACTTAGGTCTGTTATGTTCGGATTGTTGTCGGTTAGCCTTTGTCCCATTACTTTACTCAGCCTTAAAATAATTTTCCTTTTAGTGTACATATATTTGGAAAACATGTACTGTTTATTAAGAAATACAACATGCGTGAATATTATAAAAGGAAGGTTGCCACAAGGAAATCGACTTTAGCTCATACCTTGTTTTAGTGTCCTCTAATTCGTTGTTACTGTCCTTTAATTTTAAACGTAATTGCTGTATTTCGGCTGCTAATTCCTTTTCTGTTGCTTTAGATTGATTTAGTTGACGTAACAATGAGTCATTGTCTGTAGGCTTTCTTTGGGCATTATCTAAAGCCTCGTTACGTTTAACCGACTCCTTCAATCTTAAACAAATCAAACAATTATATGCATTAATGAATTCAATTTTCTCGTTTGTATATCAAATAAATAGAAAATGCTTTGAATGCTATGCCTTGGTTAATAAAGATCAGATGCATATGGTAACTGCTTCGATAGTTTGATACTCGCCTCTGTTTTGTTTTTAATTTAAAGATTATTTTGCGTGTCAAAATTATAACACAATACAATATCCAAAATTAATTGTCAGTAGGAAATTATTTAATGTGAAAATAGAAGTAGACACAAGATTCAGTTAATTAAATAAGCATATTATTGAAGACTTTTTAGTATACATACTTAGATTTTGTTTGATGTAGCTCCTGTTTCAAGTTTTGGATTTCTTTATTAAACTGTTGCAGTTGCTCATTTGCCTGTTGAAGTTGATGCTCGTTTTCAGCTATTTTGTCTTCGAAAAAAATAAGTTGTGAATCTTGATTTTTCGTTAATTCCTTAAAATGTTCTAATTCTTGATCTCGTTCATTCAGACGGCTATATAAATTTCCTTCAGCAGATTTTGTGTCTTTGAGTTGTGTTTTAAATTCTTTAATTTGACCTAATGAAACAGACAACTTTTCGGAAAGATCCTGATTCTTTTGTTTATGGTCATCCGTTATCTTTATTATATTTAGTTCCAATGTTTGTAGTTTTCCCTCCAATAATTTTATGGTTTCATTTGCATGTTGGTCGCGCAAATTAGCATCTGATGCAAATTTCACGCTATTTTCATATTTCAATTGAATTTGTTTCACTTCCTCTGTAAGTATTTTTCGCTGCTCTTCTATACGAAGCTCAGTCTGCCTACCCCTTTCTGCTGCATCAATATTAGCTTTCTTTTTCAATGTTTCAAGTTGCTGTTTCCAACTGTGTTCCTGATGTTCGTAAACATTCACTTTTTCTACGAGTTTTCTATTTTCTTCAGAGGTGATGTCGAATTCGGATCTCAATGTTTTAACATTTTCATTTAATTGTGTGTTTTCGTCTCTTATATTCTTGATTTCTGTCTGTAATTGAGCTATTGACCGGTCTTTATCATTGAACAATTTCAAATATTTTTTATATTCTTGATTTGATGTTTCAAGTTCATGTTGTGTTGCATGATATTTAGATTTTGTTTGATGTAGCTCCTGTTTCAAGTTTTGGATTTCTTTATTAAAATGTTGCAGTTGTCCATTTGCTTGTTGAAGTTGATGCTCGTTTTCAGCTATTTTGTCTTCGAAAAAAATAAGTTGTGAATCTTGATTTTTCGTTAATTCCTTTAATTGTTCTAAATCTTGATCTCGTTCATTCAGACGGCTATTTAAATTTCCTTCAGAAGCTTTCGTGTCTTTAAGTCGTGTTTTCAATTCTTTAATTTGACCTAACGAAACAGACAACTTTTCGGAAAGATCGTGATTCTTTTGTTTATGGTCATCCGTTTTCTTTATTATAGTTAGTTCCAATGTTTTTATTTTTCCCTCCAATAGTTTTATGGTTTCATTTGCGTGTTGGTCGCGCAAATTAGTATCGGATGCCAATTTCATGCTATTTTCATATTTCAGTTGAATATTTTTTTTCACTTCCTCTGTGTGCATTTTTCGCTGCTCTTCTATACGATGCTCCGTCTGCTTGCCCCTTTCTGCTGAATCAATATTAGCTTTCTTGTTCAATGTTTCAAGTTGCTGTTTCCAACTGTGTTCCAGATGTTCGTAAACATTCACTTTTTCTACGAGTTTTCTATTTTCTTCAGAGGTAATGTCGAATTCGGATTTCAATGTTTTAACATTTTCATTTAATTGTGTGTTTTCGTCTCTTATATTCTTGATTTCAGTCTGTAATTGAGCTATTGACCGGTCTTTATCATTGGACAATTTCAAATATTTTTTATGTTCTTGATTTGTTGTTTCAAGTTCATGTTGTGTTGCATGATATTTGCTACTTATATTCTGCAATTGTTGAATATTCCTTTCCGCATTGCTGACCTGAGCTAACAAATCATTTTCTTTTTTTGCAAAGCCGGCATGTAATTCGCTACATTTCGTTGTCATTTTCTTTATTTCAGAATTTACGTCCTGTTGGAACTTGCTATACAAAGATTCGATTTCTGTTTTATGTTTATTGTCTTCTTCTTTCCCACGATCTTTTTCAATTCTCAACTCATCGTTTGTTTGGTTGAGTTGTTTTTTGAGCACTGACAATTGTGATAAAGCATTATTTAATTCATCATTTTTAGTGTGAAGTTCATGGTTTAGATCATCCACATGCGTTTGCAATCTGGCGATTTCCGGACCGTATTTTGATTGAGAACTCTGTAAACTTTGTTGAAGATTTTGTAACTGCTCATTCGCTTCTTTAAGTCTTCTTTTTAATTGAGCTTGTCCTTCATCTGATGATTCTTTTGCCCTATTAACGTCTTTAACCTGTTGTTGTAAATTTTTAAGTAGTTCTTCACGCGCTGTTGCTTCATCTCGTAGGCGACGAACCTGTTGTCGGGTTTCATGCAGAACATTTTCACATTGTTGTTTCTGACCTTCGAGGGCATTTGTTTGTTTCATCATTTCTTCAAGTTTTAAATCATGCGTCTGTTGTAGATCATTCTTTTCTGAACGCAATTTGCTGTAATCGTTTTCGGTAATACCCAAAGCCAATTGCTTGTATTTCACTTCATGACTGTTTGCTTTTGCTTCTTTAAGTTTATCGAACATTTCCTTCTCTTTATTTTCCACTCTTTGTTGTACAACTGTTAACTGCCTTTTACTGCCAATATCAGCATTGTCATTTTTTTGTTTTAAATATTTATACACTTCTGCAAGCTCTTCCTCAGATTTTCTACGTTGTTCTGTTTGTTTTGATTGTTGACGTTTTGACTCTTCTGTTAATTCTTTTACTTGTTCGTTAAGGTGTTGCGAGCGTGCTGTCATATTTGACAGCTTTTCTAATGCAATACTTAATTCGCTGCTTTTCTTTTCGAGTAATTTCTGAAGATCAGCCAACTCAGCCTGGAGTTTACCAAGTTTTCCTTCGTTATCAGACTGGAGACTCTTTAGACGTTGTTGAAATTGTCTTAACTGTATTTCAGCTTCTGTTAACTTGTTCGAAGCGTTTAAATATCCTTCATTTGCTGAGTCTTTTTCGTTTTGTAATTTGACTTCGCTCTCCTCAAGTTTCCCGGTTTGCCGTGTTAAATATTGAATTTCTTTCTTGGCTTCATCATGCACACGTCGTAATTCCTTTTGCGTATTTCTGATCTCATCTTGATATTGTTTTGTTTGTGATTCGAGGTTATCATTCCGTATCATCAATTTTTGTTTTTCGTTACGTAATTTACAATTTTCTTCCAGTAATTGTAGTTCATGTTCTTTCGAAACTATGATGGTATTTTGTCTGGACTCATTACCATATCCCTCTACGCGTTTATTTTCTAGCTGTAGTGCGGCAAAATGATCGAGCTTAATGTTCTTTTTGGTATTAAGTAACTGTAACTTTAAATTTTCAATTTTGTTTTCTTGCTCTGAAATATGTTTTTGAAATTCACGTGTTTCATGATGAAATCTTTGAGACATCTCGTTGAGTTGATAGCGCAGTTTCGTTGCTTCTGCTACAGAAAGACTATTTTCTTCTCTTAGTCTTTCCATTTCGGAATACGAGGTATCGAGTATGTTCGTTGCCACATCGAGTTCAGCCTTCGTCTCGGCACATACTCGATCGTGCTGTATTTCACTGAAAGGCATACATATGAAACTCATGTTTTACATCGGATTCTCGTGATCGGAAACAGCTGATACAGCAAATTTCCGCAAACAATTTGTTATACTTAGTCTGGTTTAATGATAACGTTTAATGTGCACATTTACCAATTATCGAGATAAAACACAATTATTAATGTAATGTTATATCGAAATCCTGAAAAGATATAACCCCAAGAGGAAACAACACTGCCAATAACTTAAAAAGACATTTTTAATCGTTATTCGAACACACGCAAACGTACTTTGATTCTAATTCCCGACATCGCTGTTCAAGATTCTCATTTCTGAAAAAAAAACACAACAGCAACCAAAAAATAAATTGATTTAGACTTGTATGAGTCTCGTAAAACAACAAATACAACTATATGTATCTTACGATTATCTGTTATGAGAGCACACATAGTACAAAATACACATATCTTAGAACATTAAAATAAGGCAATAAACATAAACATTTTAAAGGATCAACAGTGTTGAATTACGAATACAAGTAAGGAAATTATATTTTTAAACAAACATGCTGTTTACTTGAACAAACCCACAATACAAGTAACTTGAATACGGTTCTATTCGTATACATACATTTTTATCAAAGTGTTGCATTTCTTCAAAACCTCAGCAAATTCTTGCTCAGACTCATTTTTCCACTCCAAAAGCTCATCATTTTCGTCTTGAAGTTTACAAATCATTAATTGTTTTCCATGCGATTTGCCACATATTTGAGAATTTTGCCTGAAATAATAAATTATACCACAAAACCAATATTTGCAGATCATCATAGTTCGCTTTAAAATGAAACACTTAAAGACGGAAGTTTGCATCATATATTTCAAATATGCATGTAACAAATCAGTGTTTCCGAAGATATTTTATAATGCAAATCAATGTTTTGTTACATATATTTATGTACGTACAAGTTGGATTATTTTATTTTGTCAAATGCAGATGCATTCATAAAACATAGAGCAAAAACGTTACACATGGCATTCAAGTGGCAAACCGGTCATTTTTTTGTAGACTGGACTACTTCTTAATCTCAAAAAATATATGTAACATAATTAATAAAGCAAAAATAAAACCAGGATACAAGACCGACCACTCTTAAATTGAAATAATGATTGACAATAAAATACAACAAAAAGGACCTGGTTATTTTAAACTTAATAATTCCATGCTTTTAAATGATGAATATCAAAATCAAATTAAGCAAGAAATTCATAAAGAAGTAGAAAACAACACAAACTGTAACCCAAATACTTTGTGGGAAGTAATAAAAGGAACTGTAAGAAACATAAGTATTAAATTTGCTACCATGACTTAAAAACAAAACCAGGAAAAAGAACAGAATATCATTGAACAATTAGAGTCACTAGAGAAACAACTGCATACAGATAGTGATAATGAATCAATCCAAAAATTAATGAAAGAAACAAAAATAGAGTACGAAAAAATTATAGATGAATAATTAATGGCATGCTAGTAAGAGCAAGAGCTATACACATTGAACATAATGAGAAAAATACCAAATACTTTGCAAATGAAGAAAAAAGACATTACGAAAGTAAAACCATTCATAAGTTAACAATAAACAACAAAGAAGTAACAGACATTAACGCTATTTTGAACGAACAAAAACACTTTTACTCTTTACCTTTACCTTTATAGCAAGAAAAAAGATATTGATACGAATACTCTAAACAATTCACATTTCTTTAATTATAATATTAAAAGACTCACAGAAACTGATAAACAATTGTGCGAAGGCTTTCTCACAGAATATGAATGTCTTAACGCCTTAAAATTGATGGATAACAATAAAAGTCCTGGTTTAGACGGTTCAACAGCAGAATTTTACAAAGTATTTTGGGAGGTAATCAACACATACTATATCAACTCTATTAACCAATATTTGTAAATGGACAATTGACTCAACTTCAAAAACAAAGTATTCTTACACTGATTCCAAAACCAGGAAAAAATATTGATGCACTTGAATCACTGGAGACCTTTGAGTTTACTAAATGTAGATTATAAAATAGCGACCAAAACAATCGCAAACAGAATAAACAAAGTTATATCATCTGTTGTTGAATCAAGACAAACTGGATTCATAAAAGGAAGATTCATTGGCGAAAACGTACGCACAATTTTCGAAACAATACATTTTCTGAATAACAATAACAAACCAGGCCTACTTTTATTTGCCGGTTATGAAAAAGCATTCGACAGTTTAGATCATGACTTCATGTTTAAAAGTCTCAAACAATTTAATTTTGGAGCTGAACTCATACAATGGATTAAATTATTTTACACGGACATAAGTACCATTATTATTAATAATGGACATCTATCTGAACCTATCCCTATTCAAAGAAGTGTAAAACAAGGCTGCCGTTGTCAACAACACTTTTTATATTAAGTATAGAA